>CALYDG010000105.1:0-52048 GCA_944474755.1 Limnoperna fortunei | reverse complement strand
GTTTTTTACATGTTACTCATTAACTATTAATGATAAAGGGAAACGAAAGAGTGCAAAATGTTGGTCTCTTAAAGGAGCAACTTTGCTACATTTAAAGGGAAATGATTTGACTTCATTTTATAGGAGTTATCTCCCATTATATATGTAACTTATTGGTTTTTCACATGTTACTCATTAACTATTAATGATAAAGGGAAACTAAAGAGTGCAAAATGTTGGTCTTTTAATAGAGCAACTTTGTTACATTTACAAGGAAAGGATTTGACTTCATTTTATAGGAGTTATCTCCCATTATATATGTAACTTATTTGCTTTTTACATGTTACTCATTAACTATTAATGATAAAGGGAAACTAAAGAGTGCAAAATGTTGGTCTTTTAATGGAGCAACTTTGTTACATTTATAAGGAAAGGATTTGATTTCATTTTATAGGAGTTATCTCCCATTATATATGTAACTTATTGGTTTTTCACATGTTACTCATTAACTATTAATGATAGAGGGAAACTAAAGAGTGCAAAATGTTGGTCTTTTAATGGAGCAACTTTGTTACATTTCAAGGAAAGGATTTGACTTCATTTTATAGGAGTTATCTCCCATTATATATGTAACTTATTGGTTTTTCACATGTTACTCATTAACTATTGATGATAAAGGGAAACTAAAGAGTGCAAAATGTTGATCTTTTAAAGAAGCAACTTTGTCACATTACAGGAAAAGGATTTGACTTCATTTCATAGGAGTTATCTCCCATTATATATGTAACTAATGTCCTTTGACCTTGAAAACTTGTATGGGTCAAGGTCACGTACTAGTTTTTGACCTTTGCTTTTTTTGAAAGATATTGAAATTATTTTCTTTCTAAAATGTTCTATTAATAATTACGAGTAAATTAAGACATGCCGATAAAAGTTGTATCACAGTTTTATAAGAGTTATCTCTCTTAGAATGTCAATCTGTAGCAAATAATACAAAATAATTTCTTTTTAAATATTTGTAGCAAAATTATAACATTTCGCAAAAAGTTGATTATTTTGAATGTCATCACGTAATACAAAATGAATATTAGTATGGAAAGACCCTCAAATGTTCAACCGAACAGTTGATCTTTAATTATTCTTATTTTTTTTCCGCCAACTTTTTTCCTTATTATAAATTTTGTTTCGCGACATGTCGTAAAGACATTTTGTACTATGAATGTATGAGACATTACGCTTTCGCAGTTGACCCTGTCACACCGAACACTTTTTCTTTACGGAGTTATTTCCCCTGTCATAAAAAAGCTTGTGTGCAGATTAACTTTGAAACTGTAAAAGATATCGCAATAAAAGTTGTTCCAAAATGTTCAGCGAAGGATTGCGACACTTTATAACATATCGCATTAAAGAAATTTTCACCTTCTTATAGGAGTTATTTCCCCTTATTTATTGCAAGTACATTTTTGACCAGAGTAACTCATGAACCAGAGGTGATAAAGACTAGATATTTCACAGTTGGTCATCATTGACCTTGACCTTGAAAAATGTCACAAGGTCAAAGGTCAAGGTCATGTTCTAATTTTTGACCCTTTGTTGTGTGCAGATCTCCTCCTTTACTATAATAGATAGAGAACTGAAACCTTTACCAAAATGTGTATCATATTAAGATCTTGAATCGTCACTTTTTTTATTTGACATTTTATAAGAGTTGTCTCCCCTTAGACCAATAATATGCATTGTGAGTTACATTAGATCACTATATCTCAGTAACTATAACAGATATATACATGGAACCTTATATCATTGGTCATCATTGACCTTGACCTTGAAAATGGACACAAGGTCAAAGGCCAAGGTCACGTTTGAAATTTTGACATTGTCTCGCCATCGCTATTCCCTTGAAACGGTAAAAGATAGGCAATAACTTGTAATAGGTAAAAGGTCAACTTTCACCTTGACCTTGCCCAAGGTCACAAGGTCAAAGGTCAAGGTCACCTGTGTTTCAGTACAGCGACATGTGAATTTTTGTACCTTTGGATTCGCTTTGTATTTTTAGCTTGCTACATGTCGCAATAGAATTTGGTGCCAGGCATGGGCAAAAACATGGGGAATTTTAGGATATTCCGCCAGCCTGCAAAAATAAGGGGGGGGGTGTTTCTAAGGGACCCCATAAGAATATAGTGTGCAGATTTCATCCTAGACCACAGAGAATGGTGAAACAAAATGGACGCCAATTAGTTCGGGGATCGATGTCCTTGAATTGTCGCTACAGTAGAAATCATTCTGACGAACGATAAAAAAATTTCCAGGTCATGAAAGTTGAAGATAGGTCTTTTATGCAAAAATCGCGATTTTCAGAAAAACCATAAATCCTAGCCTTTCGAAAATGGCGCCAGTCGATTTAGAATGTCGATTTTACCCCAACCAAGTATCTCGGATGTGCATAAATGTCAACAAAATCGAAAATCGGCAGAAAAAATCAAATGTCGAGACCCAATCGGTACCCCCTAGATTTCAGCGGTTGAATGTTTGTGCATTGATAAATCCTTAAAATATACATCTGAATTATGTCTTCATGAGTTGTTCTAGCTGAAACAAACATGTTTTGTACTTTCATTTATTTTGAAATCACAATAAAGTCCACGCGATGTGTCGTCTGTTCCTTCCTTTTGGTGAAAATCCGTTGCCTTTTACAATGCATTGAATGTAATATTCCAACGTTGATCACAACTGCATAATTGTTGACCTCCTGAGCCGTGATCTTGATGACATTTTTATGTATATCGCGATCATATGTAATATGCATCTGCGCAGTATAAAGTCTCTCCCCCCAAAAGACTATAATATACTAAGTCCGCGATAATATACCTCGATATCACGTGACGAAAGACGAAGTAACCAGTCAAATCAAAGCGTTCTATATGTATTTCATAAATAAAAATCAAAGAATTTTCTGTCTTTCTTATTTATTTCATTTGTAAATACACGAAAACAATATAAAATGTCTTTGTATTTTAAATGTAGAAAACACATAGAAGGTATATATACGTCAAAATTTGATATGTCATTAACAAGCATCCGTGGCGCAGTGGATAGAGCGCTGAGCTGGCAATACTGACATCCTGAGTTCGATACTAGGATGTGACAAGTCATTTTTGCATGGTTTTCTGCTACGTTTCACGTATATTTTGTGCAGTTATGTACTTTTATATAGAAAAAAAACATTTTTTTTTTACGCTGCGGTGTAAAAAATGTCGCTTGATGTGGAAAACATGATTTGAAGAAAGGAACTTTAATTATTAAGGCTTTCCACTTTCCAGTGGAAAGACTTACTGTTATTAGTCTGTTTCTTATTATTAAGGCTTTCCACTTTCCAGTGGAAAGACTTATTGCATTTTGTCTGTTTCTTATTATTAAGGCTTTCCACTTTCCAGTGGAAAGCCTTCTTGTTATTCTTCTGTTTCTTATTATTATTATTATTATTATTATTATTAAGGCTTTCCACTTTCCAGTGGAAAGACTTACTGTTATTAGTCTGTTTCTTATTATTATTATTCTTATTTTTTTTCCGCCAACTTTTTTTCCTCATTATAAATTTTGTTTCGCGACATGTCGTAAAGACATTTTGTACAATGAATGTATGAGACATTACGCTTTCTCAGTTGACCCTGTCACACCGAACACTTTTTCTTTACGGAGTTATTTCCCTTGTCATAAAAAAGCTTGTGTACAGATAAACTTTGAAACCATCAAAGATTTTGCAATAAATGTTGTTGCAAAATGGTCAGATATTGATTGCGACAATTTGTTACATATCGCGCAAAGTATTTTGACGACTCCTTGTTGGAGTTATTTCCCCTTATTTATTGGAAGTACAATTTGTACCATAGTAACTCATGAACCAGAGGTGAGAGAGAATAGATATTTCACAGTTGGTCATCATTGACCTTGACCTTGAAAAAGGTCACAAGGTCAAAGGTCAAGGTCACATTCTAATTTTTGACATTGTGTTGTGTACAGATCTCCTCCTTTACTATAATAGATAGAGAATTGAAACCTTTACCAAAATGTGTATCATATTAAGATCTTGAATCGTCACTTTTTTTATTTGACATTTTTATAAGAGTTATCTCCCCTAGACCACTAAAATATATTGTGAGTTGCATTATATCACTTTATCTCAGTAACTATAATAGATATTTATATGAAACCTTATATCATTAGTCATCATTTACCTTGCCCTTGAAAATGGACTCAAGGTCAAAGGTCAAGGTCACGTTTGAAATTTTGGCATTGTCTTGTCATCGCTATTCCTTTGAAACGGTAAAGGATAGGCAATAAGTTGTAATGGATAAAATGTTGGCCTCATAAAGGCGCAACTTTTTCCTATTTAGAGGGTAAGGATCCGGCTTCATCTTATAGGAGTTATGCCCCATTACAACCATTGATAATTAGTTTTTCATTAATTGCTTATCAACTATTGATAGTAGAGGCATGGAGTCTTTGCTATAGATCATTAGGACCCTTGACCTTGAAAACAAATACAAGGTCAAAGGTCAAGGTCATTTTCTATTTTTTTGTATATATTATAAGTAGTCATATCTCAATGACTACAAGAGATATTGGCATGAAATCTTCAATGTTGATCACTGTTGACCTTCAGCATGGTCAAGGTCATGCTGTAAGAGTCAAGGTCAAAGTCCTTTTTAAATGTTTTTCATGGTACTATGTATTTTGAATGCCTTATTCTTTTTTAGTTACGTATGTTTCTTAGCTTTTTAGTTTCAAGGTCACTTATTTAAGGTCTTCTTTTAAAGTGGAAAACCTATTAATCGTTCGGTAGAACGATTGAACCTATATTTATTCTTATTTTTTTTCCGCCAAGTTTTGTTATCCCATTATAAATTTTGTTTCGCGACATGTCGTAAAGATATTTTGTACTATGGATGTATGAGACATTACGCTTTCGCAGTTAACCCTGTGACACCGAACACTTTTTCTTTACGGAGTTATTTCCCCTGTCATAAAAAGCTTGTGTGCAGATAAACTATGAAACCGTAAAAGATTTCGCAACGAAAGTTGTTCCAAAATGTTCAGCTAAGGATTGCGACACTTTATAACATATCACATTAAAGAATTTTTCACCTTCTTATAGGAGTTATTTCCCCTTATTTATTGGAAGTACAATTTGTACCATTGTAACTCATGAACCAGAGGTGATATAGACTAGATATTTCACAGTTGGTCATCATTGACCTTGACCTTGAAAAAGGTCACAAGGTCAAAGGTCAAGGTCATGTTGTAATTTTTGACCCTTGGTTGTGTGCAGATCTTCTCCTTTACTATAATAGATAGAGAACTGAAACCTTTACCAAAATGTGTATCATATTGAGATCTTGAATCGTCACTTTTTTATTTGACATTTTTATAAGAGTTATCTCCCCTAGACCAATAAAATGTATTGTGAATTGCATTATATCACTATATCTCAGTAACTATAACAGATATATATATGAAACCTTATATCATTGGTCATCATTGACCTTGACCTTGAAAATGGACACAAGGTCAAAGGTCAAGGTCACGTTTGAAAATTTGACATCGTCTTGTCATCGCTATTCCATTGAAACGGTAAAAGATAGGCTATAAGTTATAATGGATAAAATGTTGGTCTCATAAAGGCGTAACTTTTTCCTACTTTGAGGTAAAGATCCGACTTCATTTTATAGGAGTTATCCTCCATTACAACCATTGTTAATTAGTTTTTCAATAATTACTTATCAACTATTAATAGTAGAGGCTTGGGGTCTTCAGTATAGACCATTAGGACCCTTGACCTTGAAGACAAATACAAGGTCAAAGGTCAAGGTCATCTGCTAATTATTGGTAAATTTTATAAGTAGTCATATCTCAATAACTAGAAGAGATATTGGCATAAAATCTTCAATGTTGATCACAGTTGACCTTCAGCATGGTCAAGGTCACGGTGTAAGAGTCAAGGTCAAAGTCCTTTTTTATTTTTTTTCATGGTCCTATGTATTTTAAATGGCTTATTCTTATAAATGCTATTGTCTATAAGTAAAATTTACGTAGATTAAAAGATCAGTTGTCAAGGTCACTCAAGTTTTCTAACGTCCTATTTAATGACCTTTCTTATTTTTTAAAAATATCTAAATGGTTTATTTTAATTATTTTTGAACCTATTAATTGCTATAGTCAAATTGCGGATCTTGCTTAGCTTTTTAGTTTCAAGGTCATTTATTTTAGGTTTCTTTTAAGTGGAAAGCCTATTAATCGTTCGTTAGAACGATTGAACCTATATTTATTATTATTATTCTTATTTTTTTTCCGCCAACTTTTTTCCTTATTATAAATTTTGTTTCGCGACATGTCGTAAAGACATTTTGTACTATGAATGTATGAGACATTACGCTTTCGCAGTTGACCCTGTCACACCGAACACTTTTTCTTTACGGAGTTATTTCCCCTGTCATAAAAAAGCTTGTGTGCAGATTAACTTTGAAACTGTAAAAGATATCGCAATAAAAGTTGTTCCAAAATGTTCAGCGAAGGATTGCGACACTTTATAACATATCGCATTAAAGAAATTTTCACCTTCTTATAGGAGTTATTTCCCCTTATTTATTGCAAGTACATTTTTGACCAGAGTAACTCATGAACCAGAGGTGATAAAGACTAGATATTTCACAGTTGGTCATCATTGACCTTGACCTTGAAAAATGTCACAAGGTCAAAGGTCAAGGTCATGTTCTAATTTTTGACCCTTTGTTGTGTGCAGATCTCCTCCTTTACTATAATAGATAGAGAACTGAAACCTTTACCAAAATGTGTATCATATTAAGATCTTGAATCGTCACTTTTTTTATTTGACATTTTATAAGAGTTGTCTCCCCTTAGACCAATAATATGCATTGTGAGTTACATTAGATCACTATATCTCAGTAACTATAACAGATATATACATGGAACCTTATATCATTGGTCATCATTGACCTTGACCTTGAAAATGGACACAAGGTCAAAGGCCAAGGTCACGTTTGAAATTTTGACATTGTCTCGCCATCGCTATTCCCTTGAAACGGTAAAAGATAGGCAATAACTTGTAATAGGTAAAAGGTCAACTTTCACCTTGACCTTGCCCAAGGTCACAAGGTCAAAGGTCAAGGTCACCTGTGTTTCAGTACAGCGACATGTGAATTTTTGTACCTTTGGATTCGCTTTGTATTTTTAGCTTGCTACATGTCGCAATAGAATTTGGTGCCAGGCATGGGCAAAAACATGGGGAATTTTAGGATATTCCGCCAGCCTGCAAAAATAAGGGGGGGTGTTTCTAAGGGACCCCATAAGAATATAGTGTGCAGATTTCATCCTAGACCACAGAGAATGGTGAAACAAAATGGACGCCAATTAGTTCGGGGATCGATGTCCTTGAATTGTCGCTACAGTAGAAATCATTCTGACGAACGATAAAAAAATTTCCAGGTCATGAAAGTTGAAGATAGGTCTTTTATGCAAAAATCGCGATTTTCAGAAAAACCATAAATCCTAGCCTTTCGAAAATGGCGCCAGTCGATTTAGAATGTCGATTTTACCCCAACCAAGTATCTCGGATGTGCATAAATGTCAACAAAATCGAAAATCGGCAGAAAAAATCAAATGTCGAGACCCAATCGGTACCCCCTAGATTTCAGCGGTTGAATGTTTGTGCATTGATAAATCCTTAAAATATACATCTGAATTATGTCTTCATGAGTTGTTCTAGCTGAAACAAACATGTTTTGTACTTTCATTTATTTTGAAATCACAATAAAGTCCACGCGATGTGTCGTCTGTTCCTTCCTTTTGGTGAAAATCCGTTGCCTTTTACAATGCATTGAATGTAATATTCCAACGTTGATCACAACTGCATAATTGTTGACCTCCTGAGCCGTGATCTTGATGACATTTTTATGTATATCGCGATCATATGTAATATGCATCTGCGCAGTATAAAGTCTCTCCCCCCAAAAGACTATAATATACTAAGTCCGCGATAATATACCTCGATATCACGTGACGAAAGACGAAGTAACCAGTCAAATCAAAGCGTTCTATATGTATTTCATAAATAAAAATCAAAGAATTTTCTGTCTTTCTTATTTATTTCATTTGTAAATACACGAAAACAATATAAAATGTCTTTGTATTTTAAATGTAGAAAACACATAGAAGGTATATATACGTCAAAATTTGATATGTCATTAACAAGCATCCGTGGCGCAGTGGATAGAGCGCTGAGCTGGCAATACTGACATCCTGAGTTCGATACTAGGATGTGACAAGTCATTTTTGCATGGTTTTCTGCTACGTTTCACGTATATTTTGTGCAGTTATGTACTTTTATATAGAAAAAAAACATTTTTTTTTACGCTGCGGTGTAAAAAATGTCGCTTGATGTGGAAAACATGATTTGAAGAAAGGAACTTTAATTATTAAGGCTTTCCACTTTCCAGTGGAAAGACTTACTGTTATTAGTCTGTTTCTTATTATTAAGGCTTTCCACTTTCCAGTGGAAAGACTTATTGCATTTTGTCTGTTTCTTATTATTAAGGCTTTCCACTTTCCAGTGGAAAGCCTTCTTGTTATTCTTCTGTTTCTTATTATTATTATTATTATTATTATTATTATTATTAAGGCTTTCCACTTTCCAGTGGAAAGACTTACTGTTATTAGTCTGTTTCTTATTATTATTATTCTTATTTTTTTTCCGCCAACTTTTTTTCCTCATTATAAATTTTGTTTCGCGACATGTCGTAAAGACATTTTGTACAATGAATGTATGAGACATTACGCTTTCGCAGTTGACCCTGTCACACCGAACACTTTTTCTTTACGGAGTTATTTCCCTTGTCATAAAAAAGCTTGTGTACAGATAAACTTTGAAACCATCAAAGATTTTGCAATAAATGTTGTTGCAAAATGGTCAGATATTGATTGCGACAATTTGTTACATATCGCGCAAAGTATTTTGACGACTCCTTGTTGGAGTTATTTCCCCTTATTTATTGGAAGTACAATTTGTACCATAGTAACTCATGAACCAGAGGTGAGAGAGAATAGATATTTCACAGTTGGTCATCATTGACCTTGACCTTGAAAAAGGTCACAAGGTCAAAGGTCAAGGTCACATTCTAATTTTTGACATTGTGTTGTGTACAGATCTCCTCCTTTACTATAATAGATGGAGAATTGAAACCTTTACCAAAATGTGTATCATATTAAGATCTTGAATCGTCACTTTTTTTATTTGACATTTTTATAAGAGTTATCTCCCCTAGACCACTAAAATATATTGTGAGTTGCATTATATCACTTTATCTCAGTAACTATAATAGATATTTATATGAAACCTTATATCATTAGTCATCATTTACCTTGCCCTTGAAAATGGACTCAAGGTCAAAGGTCAAGGTCACGTTTGAAATTTTGGCATTGTCTTGTCATCGCTATTCCTTTGAAACGGTAAAGGATAGGCAATAAGTTGTAATGGATAAAATGTTGGCCTCATAAAGGCGCAACTTTTTCCTATTTAGAGGGTAAGGATCCGGCTTCATCTTATAGGAGTTATGCCCCATTACAACCATTGATAATTAGTTTTTCATTAATTGCTTATCAACTATTGATAGTAGAGGCATGGAGTCTTTGCTATAGATCATTAGGACCCTTGACCTTGAAAACAAATACAAGGTCAAAGGTCAAGGTCATTTTCTATTTTTTTGTATATATTATAAGTAGTCATATCTCAATGACTACAAGAGATATTGGCATGAAATCTTCAATGTTGATCACTGTTGACCTTCAGCATGGTCAAGGTCATGCTGTAAGAGTCAAGGTCAAAGTCCTTTTTAAATGTTTTTCATGGTACTATGTATTTTGAATGCCTTATTCTTTTTTAGTTACGTATGTTTCTTAGCTTTTTAGTTTCAAGGTCACTTATTTAAGGTCTTCTTTTAAAGTGGAAAACCTATTAATCGTTCGGTAGAACGATTGAACCTATATTTATTCTTATTTTTTTTCCGCCAAGTTTTGTTATCCCATTATAAATTTTGTTTCGCGACATGTCGTAAAGATATTTTGTACTATGGATGTATGAGACATTACGCTTTCGCAGTTAACCCTGTGACACCGAACACTTTTTCTTTACGGAGTTATTTCCCCTGTCATAAAAAGCTTGTGTGCAGATAAACTATGAAACCGTAAAAGATTTCGCAACGAAAGTTGTTCCAAAATGTTCAGCTAAGGATTGCGACACTTTATAACATATCACATTAAAGAATTTTTCACCTTCTTATAGGAGTTATTTCCCCTTATTTATTGGAAGTACAATTTGTACCATTGTAACTCATGAACCAGAGGTGATATAGACTAGATATTTCACAGTTGGTCATCATTGACCTTGACCTTGAAAAAGGTCACAAGGTCAAAGGTCAAGGTCATGTTGTAATTTTTGACCCTTGGTTGTGTGCAGATCTTCTCCTTTACTATAATAGATAGAGAACTGAAACCTTTACCAAAATGTGTATCATATTGAGATCTTGAATCGTCACTTTTTTATTTGACATTTTTATAAGAGTTATCTCCCCTAGACCAATAAAATGTATTGTGAATTGCATTATATCACTATATCTCAGTAACTATAACAGATATATATATGAAACCTTATATCATTGGTCATCATTGACCTTGACCTTGAAAATGGACACAAGGTCAAAGGTCAAGGTCACGTTTGAAAATTTGACATCGTCTTGTCATCGCTATTCCATTGAAACGGTAAAAGATAGGCTATAAGTTATAATGGATAAAATGTTGGTCTCATAAAGGCGTAACTTTTTCCTACTTTGAGGTAAAGATCCGACTTCATTTTATAGGAGTTATCCTCCATTACAACCATTGTTAATTAGTTTTTCAATAATTACTTATCAACTATTAATAGTAGAGGCTTGGGGTCTTCAGTATAGACCATTAGGACCCTTGACCTTGAAGACAAATACAAGGTCAAAGGTCAAGGTCATCTGCTAATTATTGGTAAATTTTATAAGTAGTCATATCTCAATAACTAGAAGAGATATTGGCATAAAATCTTCAATGTTGATCACAGTTGACCTTCAGCATGGTCAAGGTCACGGTGTAAGAGTCAAGGTCAAAGTCCTTTTTTATTTTTTTTCATGGTCCTATGTATTTTAAATGGCTTATTCTTATAAATGCTATTGTCTATAAGTAAAATTTACGTAGATTAAAAGATCAGTTGTCAAGGTCACTCAAGTTTTCTAACGTCCTATTTAATGACCTTTCTTATTTTTTAAAAATATCTAAATGGTTTATTTTAATTATTTTTGAACCTATTAATTGCTATAGTCAAATTGCGGATCTTGCTTAGCTTTTTAGTTTCAAGGTCATTTATTTTAGGTTTCTTTTAAGTGGAAAGCCTATTAATCGTTCGTTAGAACGATTGAACCTATATTTATTATTATTATTCTTATTTTTTTTCCGCCAACTTTTTTCCTTATTATAAATTTTGTTTCGCGACATGTCGTAAAGACATTTTGTACTATGAATGTATGAGACATTACGCTTTCGCAGTTGACCCTGTCACACCGAACACTTTTTCTTTACGGAGTTATTTCCCCTGTCATAAAAAAGCTTGTGTGCAGATTAACTTTGAAACTGTAAAAGATATCGCAATAAAAGTTGTTCCAAAATGTTCAGCGAAGGATTGCGACACTTTATAACATATCGCATTAAAGAAATTTTCACCTTCTTATAGGAGTTATTTCCCCTTATTTATTGCAAGTACATTTTTGACCAGAGTAACTCATGAACCAGAGGTGATAAAGACTAGATATTTCACAGTTGGTCATCATTGACCTTGACCTTGAAAAATGTCACAAGGTCAAAGGTCAAGGTCATGTTCTAATTTTTGACCCTTTGTTGTGTGCAGATCTCCTCCTTTACTATAATAGATAGAGAACTGAAACCTTTACCAAAATGTGTATCATATTAAGATCTTGAATCGTCACTTTTTTTATTTGACATTTTATAAGAGTTGTCTCCCCTTAGACCAATAATATGCATTGTGAGTTACATTAGATCACTATATCTCAGTAACTATAACAGATATATACATGGAACCTTATATCATTGGTCATCATTGACCTTGACCTTGAAAATGGACACAAGGTCAAAGGCCAAGGTCACGTTTGAAATTTTGACATTGTCTCGCCATCGCTATTCCCTTGAAACGGTAAAAGATAGGCAATAACTTGTAATAGGTAAAAGGTCAACTTTCACCTTGACCTTGCCCAAGGTCACAAGGTCAAAGGTCAAGGTCACCTGTGTTTCAGTACAGCGACATGTGAATTTTTGTACCTTTGGATTCGCTTTGTATTTTTAGCTTGCTACATGTTGCAATAGAATTTGGTGCCAGGCATGGGCAAAAACATGGGGAATTTTAGGATATTCCGCCAGCCTGCAAAAATAAGGGGGGGTGTTTCTAAGGGACCCCATAAGAATATAGTGTGCAGATTTCATCCTAGACCACAGAGAATGGTGAAACAAAATGGACGCCAATTAGTTCGGGGATCGATGTCCTTGAATTGTCGCTACAGTAGAAATCATTCTGACGAACGATAAAAAAATTTCCAGGTCATGAAAGTTGAAGATAGGTCTTTTATGCAAAAATCGCGATTTTCAGAAAAACCATAAATCCTAGCCTTTCGAAAATGGCGCCAGTCGATTTAGAATGTCGATTTTACCCCAACCAAGTATCTCGGATGTGCATAAATGTCAACAAAATCGAAAATCGGCAGAAAAAATCAAATGTCGAGACCCAATCGGTACCCCCTAGATTTCAGCGGTTGAATGTTTGTGCATTGATAAATCCTTAAAATATACATCTGAATTATGTCTTCATGAGTTGTTCTAGCTGAAACAAACATGTTTTGTACTTTCATTTATTTTGAAATCACAATAAAGTCCACGCGATGTGTCGTCTGTTCCTTCCTTTTGGTGAAAATCCGTTGCCTTTTACAATGCATTGAATGTAATATTCCAACGTTGATCACAACTGCATAATTGTTGACCTCCTGAGCCGTGATCTTGATGACATTTTTATGTATATCGCGATCATATGTAATATGCATCTGCGCAGTATAAAGTCTCTCCCCCCAAAAGACTATAATATACTAAGTCCGCGATAATATACCTCGATATCACGTGACGAAAGACGAAGTAACCAGTCAAATCAAAGCGTTCTATATGTATTTCATAAATAAAAATCAAAGAATTTTCTGTCTTTCTTATTTATTTCATTTGTAAATACACGAAAACAATATAAAATGTCTTTGTATTTTAAATGTAGAAAACACATAGAAGGTATATATACGTCAAAATTTGATATGTCATTAACAAGCATCCGTGGCGCAGTGGATAGAGCGCTGAGCTGGCAATACTGACATCCTGAGTTCGATACTAGGATGTGACATGTCATTTTTGCATGGTTTTCTGCTACGTTTCACGTATATTTTGTGCAGTTATGTACTTTTATATAGAAAAAAAACATTTTTTTTTTACGCTGCGGTGTAAAAAATGTCGCTTGATGTGGAAAACATGATTTGAAGAAAGGAACTTTAATTATTAAGGCTTTCCACTTTCCAGTGGAAAGACTTACTGTTATTAGTCTGTTTCTTATTATTAAGGCTTTCCACTTTCCAGTGGAAAGACTTATTGCATTTTGTCTGTTTCTTATTATTAAGGCTTTCCACTTTCCAGTGGAAAGCCTTCTTGTTATTCTTCTGTTTCTTATTATTATTATTATTATTATTATTATTAAGGCTTTCCACTTTCCAGTGGAAAGACTTACTGTTATTAGTCTGTTTCTTATTATTATTATTCTTATTTTTTTTCCGCCAACTTTTTTTCCTCATTATAAATTTTGTTTCGCGACATGTCGTAAAGACATTTTGTACAATGAATGTATGAGACATTACGCTTTCGCAGTTGACCCTGTCACACCGAACACTTTTTCTTTACAGAGTTATTTCCCTTGTCATAAAA
The DNA here is from genome assembly GCA_944474755.1 of Limnoperna fortunei. Lineage (NCBI taxonomy): Eukaryota > Metazoa > Mollusca > Bivalvia > Mytilida > Modiolidae > Limnoperna > Limnoperna fortunei. The sequence goes on along the minus strand of CALYDG010000105.1, from coordinate 37,957 downwards.
AAGCTTGTGTACAGATAAACTTTGAAACCATCAAAGATTTTGCAATAAATGTTGTTGCAAAATGGTCAGATATTGATTGCGACAATTTGTTACATATCGCGCAAAGTATTTTGACGACTCCTTGTTGGAGTTATTTCCCCTTATTTATTGGAAGTACAATTTGTACCATAGTAACTCATGAACCAGAGGTGAGAGAGAATAGATATTTCACAGTTGGTCATCATTGACCTTGACCTTGAAAAAGGTCACAAGGTCAAAGGTCAAGGTCACATTCTAATTTTTGACATTGTGTTGTGTACAGATCTCCTCCTTTACTATAATAGATAGAGAATTGAAACCTTTACCAAAATGTGTATCATATTAAGATCTTGAATCGTCACTTTTTTTATTTGACATTTTTATAAGAGTTATCTCCCCTAGACCACTAAAATATATTGTGAGTTGCATTATATCACTTTATCTCAGTAACTATAATAGATATTTATATGAAACCTTATATCATTAGTCATCATTTACCTTGCCCTTGAAAATGGACTCAAGGTCAAAGGTCAAGGTCACGTTTGAAATTTTGGCATTGTCTTGTCATCGCTATTCCTTTGAAACGGTAAAGGATAGGCAATAAGTTGTAATGGATAAAATGTTGGCCTCATAAAGGCGCAACTTTTTCCTATTTAGAGGGTAAGGATCCGGCTTCATCTTATAGGAGTTATGCCCCATTACAACCATTGATAATTAGTTTTTCATTAATTGCTTATCAACTATTGATAGTAGAGGCATGGAGTCTTTGCTATAGATCATTAGGACCCCTGACCTTGAAAACAAATACAAGGTCAAAGGTCAAGGTCATTTTCTATTTTTTTGTATATATTATAAGTAGTCATATCTCAATGACTACAAGAGATATTGGCATGAAATCTTCAATGTTGATCACTGTTGACCTTCAGCATGGTCAAGGTCATGCTGTAAGAGTCAAGGTCAAAGTCCTTTTTAAATGTTTTTCATGGTACTATGTATTTTGAATGCCTTATTCTTTTTTAGTTACGTATGTTTCTTAGCTTTTTAGTTTCAAGGTCACTTATTTAAGGTCTTCTTTTAAAGTGGAAAACCTATTAATCGTTCGGTAGAACGATTGAACCTATATTTATTCTTATTTTTTTTCCGCCAAGTTTTGTTATCCCATTATAAATTTTGTTTCGCGACATGTCGTAAAGATATTTTGTACTATGGATGTATGAGACATTACGCTTTCGCAGTTAACCCTGTGACACCGAACACTTTTTCTTTACGGAGTTATTTCCCCTGTCATAAAAAGCTTGTGTGCAGATAAACTATGAAACCGTAAAAGATTTCGCAACGAAAGTTGTTCCAAAATGTTCAGCTAAGGATTGCGACACTTTATAACATATCACATTAAAGAATTTTTCACCTTCTTATAGGAGTTATTTCCCCTTATTTATTGGAAGTACAATTTGTACCATTGTAACTCATGAACCAGAGGTGATATAGACTAGATATTTCACAGTTGGTCATCATTGACCTTGACCTTGAAAAAGGTCACAAGGTCAAAGGTCAAGGTCATGTTGTAATTTTTGACCCTTGGTTGTGTGCAGATCTTCTCCTTTACTATAATAGATAGAGAACTGAAACCTTTACCAAAATGTGTATCATATTGAGATCTTGAATCGTCACTTTTTTATTTGACATTTTTATAAGAGTTATCTCCCCTAGACCAATAAAATGTATTGTGAATTGCATTATATCACTATATCTCAGTAACTATAACAGATATATATATGAAACCTTATATCATTGGTCATCATTGACCTTGACCTTGAAAATGGACACAAGGTCAAAGGTCAAGGTCACGTTTGAAAATTTGACATCGTCTTGTCATCGCTATTCCATTGAAACGGTAAAAGATAGGCTATAAGTTATAATGGATAAAATGTTGGTCTCATAAAGGCGTAACTTTTTCCTACTTTGAGGTAAAGATCCGACTTCATTTTATAGGAGTTATCCTCCATTACAACCATTGTTAATTAGTTTTTCAATAATTACTTATCAACTATTAATAGTAGAGGCTTGGGGTCTTCAGTATAGACCATTAGGACCCTTGACCTTGAAGACAAATACAAGGTCAAAGGTCAAGGTCATCTGCTAATTATTGGTAAATTTTATAAGTAGTCATATCTCAATAACTAGAAGAGATATTGGCATAAAATCTTCAATGTTGATCACAGTTGACCTTCAGCATGGTCAAGGTCACGGTGTAAGAGTCAAGGTCAAAGTCCTTTTTTATTTTTTTTCATGGTCCTATGTATTTTAAATGGCTTATTCTTATAAATGCTATTGTCTATAAGTAAAATTTACGTAGATTAAAAGATCAGTTGTCAAGGTCACTCAAGTTTTCTAACGTCCTATTTAATGACCTTTCTTATTTTTTAAAAATATCTAAATGGTTTATTTTAATTATTTTTGAACCTATTAATTGCTATAGTCAAATTGCGGATCTTGCTTAGCTTTTTAGTTTCAAGGTCATTTATTTTAGGTTTCTTTTAAGTGGAAAGCCTATTAATCGTTCGTTAGAACGATTGAACCTATATTTATTATTATTATTCTTATTTTTTTTCCGCCAACTTTTTTCCTTATTATAAATTTTGTTTCGCGACATGTCGTAAAGACATTTTGTACTATGAATGTATGAGACATTACGCTTTCGCAGTTGACCCTGTCACACCGAACACTTTTTCTTTACGGAGTTATTTCCCCTGTCATAAAAAAGCTTGTGTGCAGATTAACTTTGAAACTGTAAAAGATATCGCAATAAAAGTTGTTCCAAAATGTTCAGCGAAGGATTGCGACACTTTATAACATATCGCATTAAAGAAATTTTCACCTTCTTATAGGAGTTATTTCCCCTTATTTATTGCAAGTACATTTTTGACCAGAGTAACTCATGAACCAGAGGTGATAAAGACTAGATATTTCACAGTTGGTCATCATTGACCTTGACCTTGAAAAATGTCACAAGGTCAAAGGTCAAGGTCATGTTCTAATTTTTGACCCTTTGTTGTGTGCAGATCTCCTCCTTTACTATAATAGATAGAGAACTGAAACCTTTACCAAAATGTGTATCATATTAAGATCTTGAATCGTCACTTTTTTTATTTGACATTTTATAAGAGTTGTCTCCCCTTAGACCAATAATATGCATTGTGAGTTACATTAGATCACTATATCTCAGTAACTATAACAGATATATACATGGAACCTTATATCATTGGTCATCATTGACCTTGACCTTGAAAATGGACACAAGGTCAAAGGCCAAGGTCACGTTTGAAATTTTGACATTGTCTCGCCATCGCTATTCCCTTGAAACGGTAAAAGATAGGCAATAACTTGTAATAGGTAAAAGGTCAACTTTCACCTTGACCTTGCCCAAGGTCACAAGGTCAAAGGTCAAGGTCACCTGTGTTTCAGTACAGCGACATGTGAATTTTTGTACCTTTGGATTCGCTTTGTATTTTTAGCTTGCTACATGTCGCAATAGAATTTGGTGCCAGGCATGGGCAAAAACATGGGGAATTTTAGGATATTCCGCCAGCCTGCAAAAATAAGGGGGGGGGTGTTTCTAAGGGACCCCATAAGAATATAGTGTGCAGATTTCATCCTAGACCACAGAGAATGGTGAAACAAAATGGACGCCAATTAGTTCGGGGATCGATGTCCTTGAATTGTCGCTACAGTAGAAATCATTCTGACGAACGATAAAAAAATTTCCAGGTCATGAAAGTTGAAGATAGGTCTTTTATGCAAAAATCGCGATTTTCAGAAAAACCATAAATCCTAGCCTTTCGAAAATGGCGCCAGTCGATTTAGAATGTCGATTTTACCCCAACCAAGTATCTCGGATGTGCATAAATGTCAACAAAATCGAAAATCGGCAGAAAAAATCAAATGTCGAGACCCAATCGGTACCCCCTAGATTTCAGCGGTTGAATGTTTGTGCATTGATAAATCCTTAAAATATACATCTGAATTATGTCTTCATGAGTTGTTCTAGCTGAAACAAACATGTTTTGTACTTTCATTTATTTTGAAATCACAATAAAGTCCACGCGATGTGTCGTCTGTTCCTTCCTTTTGGTGAAAATCCGTTGCCTTTTACAATGCATTGAATGTAATATTCCAACGTTGATCACAACTGCATAATTGTTGACCTCCTGAGCCGTGATCTTGATGACATTTTTATGTATATCGCGATCATATGTAATATGCATCTGCGCAGTATAAAGTCTCTCCCCCCAAAAGACTATAATATACTAAGTCCGCGATAATATACCTCGATATCACGTGACGAAAGACGAAGTAACCAGTCAAATCAAAGCGTTCTATATGTATTTCATAAATAAAAATCAAAGAATTTTCTGTCTTTCTTATTTATTTCATTTGTAAATACACGAAAACAATATAAAATGTCTTTGTATTTTAAATGTAGAAAACACATAGAAGGTATATATACGTCAAAATTTGATATGTCATTAACAAGCATCCGTGGCGCAGTGGATAGAGCGCTGAGCTGGCAATACTGACATCCTGAGTTCGATACTAGGATGTGACAAGTCATTTTTGCATGGTTTTCTGCTACGTTTCACGTATATTTTGTGCAGTTATGTACTTTTATATAGAAAAAAAACATTTTTTTTTTACGCTGCGGTGTAAAAAATGTCGCTTGATGTGGAAAACATGATTTGAAGAAAGGAACTTTAATTATTAAGGCTTTCCACTTTCCAGTGGAAAGACTTACTGTTATTAGTCTGTTTCTTATTATTAAGGCTTTCCACTTTCCAGTGGAAAGACTTATTGCATTTTGTCTGTTTCTTATTATTAAGGCTTTCCACTTTCCAGTGGAAAGCCTTCTTGTTATTCTTCTGTTTCTTATTATTATTATTATTATTATTATTATTAAGGCTTTCCACTTTCCAGTGGAAAGACTTACTGTTATTAGTCTGTTTCTTATTATTATTATTCTTATTTTTTTTCCGCCAACTTTTTTTCCTCATTATAAATTTTGTTTCGCGACATGTCGTAAAGACATTTTGTACAATGAATGTATGAGACATTACGCTTTCGCAGTTGACCCTGTCACACCGAACACTTTTTCTTTACGGAGTTATTTCCCTTGTCATAAAAAAGCTTGTGTACAGATAAACTTTGAAACCATCAAAGATTTTGCAATAAATGTTGTTGCAAAATGGTCAGATATTGATTGCGACAATTTGTTACATATCGCGCAAAGTATTTTGACGACTCCTTGTTGGAGTTATTTCCCCTTATTTATTGGAAGTACAATTTGTACCATAGTAACTCATGAACCAGAGGTGAGAGAGAATAGATATTTCACAGTTGGTCATCATTGACCTTGACCTTGAAAAAGGTCACAAGGTCAAAGGTCAAGGTCACATTCTAATTTTTGACATTGTGTTGTGTACAGATCTCCTCCTTTACTATAATAGATAGAGAATTGAAACCTTTACCAAAATGTGTATCATATTAAGATCTTGAATCGTCACTTTTTTTATTTGACATTTTTATAAGAGTTATCTCCCCTAGACCACTAAAATATATTGTGAGTTGCATTATATCACTTTATCTCAGTAACTATAATAGATATTTATATGAAACCTTATATCATTAGTCATCATTTACCTTGCCCTTGAAAATGGACTCAAGGTCAAAGGTCAAGGTCACGTTTGAAATTTTGGCATTGTCTTGTCATCGCTATTCCTTTGAAACGGTAAAGGATAGGCAATAAGTTGTAATGGATAAAATGTTGGCCTCATAAAGGCGCAACTTTTTCCTATTTAGAGGGTAAGGATCCGGCTTCATCTTATAGGAGTTATGCCCCATTACAACCATTGATAATTAGTTTTTCATTAATTGCTTATCAACTATTGATAGTAGAGGCATGGAGTCTTTGCTATAGATCATTAGGACCCTTGACCTTGAAAACAAATACAAGGTCAAAGGTCAAGGTCATTTTCTATTTTTTTGTATATATTATAAGTAGTCATATCTCAATGACTACAAGAGATATTGGCATGAAATCTTCAATGTTGATCACTGTTGACCTTCAGCATGGTCAAGGTCATGCTGTAAGAGTCAAGGTCAAAGTCCTTTTTAAATGTTTTTCATGGTACTATGTATTTTGAATGCCTTATTCTTTTTTAGTTACGTATGTTTCTTAGCTTTTTAGTTTCAAGGTCACTTATTTAAGGTCTTCTTTTAAAGTGGAAAACCTATTAATCGTTCGGTAGAACGATTGAACCTATATTTATTCTTATTTTTTTTCCGCCAAGTTTTGTTATCCCATTATAAATTTTGTTTCGCGACATGTCGTAAAGATATTTTGTACTATGGATGTATGAGACATTACGCTTTCGCAGTTAACCCTGTGACACCGAACACTTTTTCTTTACGGAGTTATTTCCCCTGTCATAAAAAGCTTGTGTGCAGATAAACTATGAAACCGTAAAAGATTTCGCAACGAAAGTTGTTCCAAAATGTTCAGCTAAGGATTGCGACACTTTATAACATATCACATTAAAGAATTTTTCACCTTCTTATAGGAGTTATTTCCCCTTATTTATTGGAAGTACAATTTGTACCATTGTAACTCATGAACCAGAGGTGATATAGACTAGATATTTCACAGTTGGTCATCATTGACCTTGACCTTGAAAAAGGTCACAAGGTCAAAGGTCAAGGTCATGTTGTAATTTTTGACCCTTGGTTGTGTGCAGATCTTCTCCTTTACTATAATAGATAGAGAACTGAAACCTTTACCAAAATGTGTATCATATTGAGATCTTGAATCGTCACTTTTTTATTTGACATTTTTATAAGAGTTATCTCCCCTAGACCAATAAAATGTATTGTGAATTGCATTATATCACTATATCTCAGTAACTATAACAGATATATATATGAAACCTTATATCATTGGTCATCATTGACCTTGACCTTGAAAATGGACACAAGGTCAAAGGTCAAGGTCACGTTTGAAAATTTGACATCGTCTTGTCATCGCTATTCCATTGAAACGGTAAAAGATAGGCTATAAGTTATAATGGATAAAATGTTGGTCTCATAAAGGCGTAACTTTTTCCTACTTTGAGGTAAAGATCCGACTTCATTTTATAGGAGTTATCCTCCATTACAACCATTGTTAATTAGTTTTTCAATAATTACTTATCAACTATTAATAGTAGAGGCTTGGGGTCTTCAGTATAGACCATTAGGACCCTTGACCTTGAAGACAAATACAAGGTCAAAGGTCAAGGTCATCTGCTAATTATTGGTAAATTTTATAAGTAGTCATATCTCAATAACTAGAAGAGATATTGGCATAAAATCTTCAATGTTGATCACAGTTGACCTTCAGCATGGTCAAGGTCACGGTGTAAGAGTCAAGGTCAAAGTCCTTTTTTATTTTTTTTCATGGTCCTATGTATTTTAAATGGCTTATTCTTATAAATGCTATTGTCTATAAGTAAAATTTACGTAGATTAAAAGATCAGTTGTCAAGGTCACTCAAGTTTTCTAACGTCCTATTTAATGACCTTTCTTATTTTTTAAAAATATCTAAATGGTTTATTTTAATTATTTTTGAACCTATTAATTGCTATAGTCAAATTGCGGATCTTGCTTAGCTTTTTAGTTTCAAGGTCATTTATTTTAGGTTTCTTTTAAGTGGAAAGCCTATTAATCGTTCGTTAGAACGATTGAACCTATATTTATTATTATTATTCTTATTTTTTTTCCGCCAACTTTTTTCCTTATTATAAATTTTGTTTCGCGACATGTCGTAAAGACATTTTGTACTATGAATGTATGAGACATTACGCTTTCGCAGTTGACCCTGTCACACCGAACACTTTTTCTTTACGGAGTTATTTCCCCTGTCATAAAAAAGCTTGTGTGCAGATTAACTTTGAAACTGTAAAAGATATCGCAATAAAAGTTGTTCCAAAATGTTCAGCGAAGGATTGCGACACTTTATAACATATCGCATTAAAGAAATTTTCACCTTCTTATAGGAGTTATTTCCCCTTATTTATTGCAAGTACATTTTTGACCAGAGTAACTCATGAACCAGAGGTGATAAAGACTAGATATTTCACAGTTGGTCATCATTGACCTTGACCTTGAAAAATGTCACAAGGTCAAAGGTCAAGGTCATGTTCTAATTTTTGACCCTTTGTTGTGTGCAGATCTCCTCCTTTACTATAATAGATAGAGAACTGAAACCTTTACCAAAATGTGTATCATATTAAGATCTTGAATCGTCACTTTTTTTATTTGACATTTTATAAGAGTTGTCTCCCCTTAGACCAATAATATGCATTGTGAGTTACATTAGATCACTATATCTCAGTAACTATAACAGATATATACATGGAACCTTATATCATTGGTCATCATTGACCTTGACCTTGAAAATGGACACAAGGTCAAAGGCCAAGGTCACGTTTGAAATTTTGACATTGTCTCGCCATCGCTATTCCCTTGAAACGGTAAAAGATAGGCAATAACTTGTAATAGGTAAAAGGTCAACTTTCACCTTGACCTTGCCCAAGGTCACAAGGTCAAAGGTCAAGGTCACCTGTGTTTCAGTACAGCGACATGTGAATTTTTGTACCTTTGGATTCGCTTTGTATTTTTAGCTTGCTACATGTCGCAATAGAATTTGGTGCCAGGCATGGGCAAAAACATGGGGAATTTTAGGATATTCCGCCAGCCTGCAAAAATAAGGGGGGGGGTGTTTCTAAGGGACCCCATAAGAATATAGTGTGCAGATTTCATCCTAGACCACAGAGAATGGTGAAACAAAATGGACGCCAATTAGTTCGGGGATCGATGTCCTTGAATTGTCGCTACAGTAGAAATCATTCTGACGAACGATAAAAAAATTTCCAGGTCATGAAAGTTGAAGATAGGTCTTTTATGCAAAAATCGCGATTTTCAGAAAAACCATAAATCCTAGCCTTTCGAAAATGGCGCCAGTCGATTTAGAATGTCGATTTTACCCCAACCAAGTATCTCGGATGTGCATAAATGTCAACAAAATCGAAAATCGGCAGAAAAAATCAAATGTCGAGACCCAATCGGTACCCCCTAGATTTCAGCGGTTGAATGTTTGTGCATTGATAAATCCTTAAAATATACATCTGAATTATGTCTTCATGAGTTGTTCTAGCTGAAACAAACATGTTTTGTACTTTCATTTATTTTGAAATCACAATAAAGTCCACGCGATGTGTCGTCTGTTCCTTCCTTTTGGTGAAAATCCGTTGCCTTTTACAATGCATTGAATGTAATATTCCAACGTTGATCACAACTGCATAATTGTTGACCTCCTGAGCCGTGATCTTGATGACATTTTTATGTATATCGCGATCATATGTAATATGCATCTGCGCAGTATAAAGTCTCTCCCCCCAAAAGACTATAATATACTAAGTCCGCGATAATATACCTCGATATCACGTGACGAAAGACGAAGTAACCAGTCAAATCAAAGCGTTCTATATGTATTTCATAAATAAAAATCAAAGAATTTTCTGTCTTTCTTATTTATTTCATTTGTAAATACACGAAAACAATATAAAATGTCTTTGTATTTTAAATGTAGAAAACACATAGAAGGTATATATACGTCAAAATTTGATATGTCATTAACAAGCATCCGTGGCGCAGTGGATAGAGCGCTGAGCTGGCAATACTGACATCCTGAGTTCGATACTAGGATGTGACAAGTCATTTTTGCATGGTTTTCTGCTACGTTTCACGTATATTTTGTGCAGTTATGTACTTTTATATAGAAAAAAAACATTTTTTTTTTACGCTGCGGTGTAAAAAATGTCGCTTGATGTGGAAAACATGATTTGAAGAAAGGAACTTTAATTATTAAGGCTTTCCACTTTCCAGTGGAAAGACTTACTGTTATTAGTCTGTTTCTTATTATTAAGGCTTTCCACTTTCCAGTGGAAAGACTTATTGCATTTTGTCTGTTTCTTATTATTAAGGCTTTCCACTTTCCAGTGGAAAGCCTTCTTGTTATTCTTCTGTTTCTTATTATTATTATTATTATTATTATTATTAAGGCTTTCCACTTTCCAGTGGAAAGACTTACTGTTATTAGTCTGTTTCTTATTATTATTATTCTTATTTTTTTTCCGCCAACTTTTTTTCCTCATTATAAATTTTGTTTCGCGACATGTCGTAAAGACATTTTGTACAATGAATGTATGAGACATTACGCTTTCGCAGTTGACCCTGTCACACCGAACACTTTTTCTTTACGGAGTTATTTCCCTTGTCATAAAAAAGCTTGTGTACAGATAAACTTTGAAACCATCAAAGATTTTGCAATAAATGTTGTTGCAAAATGGTCAGATATTGATTGCGACAATTTGTTACATATCGCGCAAAGTATTTTGACGACTCCTTGTTGGAGTTATTTCCCCTTATTTATTGGAAGTACAATTTGTACCATAGTAACTCATGAACCAGAGGTGAGAGAGAATAGATATTTCACAGTTGGTCATCATTGACCTTGACCTTGAAAAAGGTCACAAGGTCAAAGGTCAAGGTCACATTCTAATTTTTGACATTGTGTTGTGTACAGATCTCCTCCTTTACTATAATAGATAGAGAATTGAAACCTTTACCAAAATGTGTATCATATTAAGATCTTGAATCGTCACTTTTTTTATTTGACATTTTTATAAGAGTTATCTCCCCTAGACCACTAAAATATATTGTGAGTTGCATTATATCACTTTATCTCAGTAACTATAATAGATATTTATATGAAACCTTATATCATTAGTCATCATTTACCTTGCCCTTGAAAATGGACTCAAGGTCAAAGGTCAAGGTCACGTTTGAAATTTTGGCATTGTCTTGTCATCGCTATTCCTTTGAAACGGTAAAGGATAGGCAATAAGTTGTAATGGATAAAATGTTGGCCTCATAAAGGCGCAACTTTTTCCTATTTAGAGGGTAAGGATCCGGCTTCATCTTATAGGAGTTATGCCCCATTACAACCATTGATAATTAGTTTTTCATTAATTGCTTATCAACTATTGATAGTAGAGGCATGGAGTCTTTGCTATAGATCATTAGGACCCTTGACCTTGAAAACAAATACAAGGTCAAAGGTCAAGGTCATTTTCTATTTTTTTGTATATATTATAAGTAGTCATATCTCAATGACTACAAGAGATATTGGCATGAAATCTTCAATGTTGATCACTGTTGACCTTCAGCATGGTCAAGGTCATGCTGTAAGAGTCAAGGTCAAAGTCCTTTTTAAATGTTTTTCATGGTACTATGTATTTTGAATGCCTTATTCTTTTTTAGTTACGTATGTTTCTTAGCTTTTTAGTTTCAAGGTCACTTATTTAAGGTCTTCTTTTAAAGTGGAAAACCTATTAATCGTTCGGTAGAACGATTGAACCTATATTTAAGGCTTTCCACTTCCGAGTGGAATGCCTTACTGTTATTAGTCTGTTTCTTATTATTCTTATTTTTTTTCCGCCAAGTTTTGTTATCCCATTATAAATTTTGTTTCGCGACATGTCGTAAAGACATTTTGTACTATGAATGTATGAGACATTACGCATTCGCAGTTAACCCTGGCAGACCGAACACTTTTTCTTTACGGAGTTATTTCCCCTGTCATAAAAAAGCTTGTGTGCAGATAAACTTTGAAACCGCAAAAGATGTCGCAATGAAAGTTGTTCCAAAATGTTCAGCGAAGGATTGCGACACTTTATAACATATCGCAGTGAAGAATTTTTCACCTTCTTATAGGAGTTATTTCCCCTTATTTATTGCAAGTACATTTTTGACCATAGTAACTCATGAACCAGATGTGATAAAGACTAGATATTTCACAGTTGGTCATCATTGCCCCTGACCTTGAAAAAGGTCACAAGGTCAAAGGTCAAGGTCATGTTCAAATTTTTGACCCTTTGTTGTGTGCAGATCTCCTCCTTTACTATAATAGATAGAGAACTGAACCCTTTACCAAAATGTGTATCATATTAAGATCTTGAACCGTCACTTTTTTTATTTGACATTTTATAAGAGTTGTCTCCCCTTAGACCAATAATATGCATTGTGAGTTACATTAGATCACTATATCTCAGTAACTATAACAGATATATACATGAAACCTTATATCATTGGTCATCATTGACCTTGACCTTGAAAATGGACACAAGGTCAAAGGTCAAGGTCACGTTTGAAATTTTGACATTGTCTCGCCATCGCTATTCCCTTGAAACGGTAAAAGATAGGCAATAACTTGTAATAGGTAAAATGTCAACTTTCACCTTGACCTTGCCCAAGGTCACAAGGTCAAAGGTCAAGGTCACCTGTGTTTCAGTACAGCGACATGTGAATTTTTGTACCTTTCGATTCGCTTTGTATTTTTTAGCTTGCTACATGTCGCAATGAAATTTTGTGCCAGGCATGGGAAAAAACATGGGGAATTTTAGGGTATTCCGCCAGCCTGCAAAAATAAAAGGGGGGGGTGTTTCTAAGGGGACCCCATAAGAATGTAGTGTGCAGATTTCATCCTAGACCACAGAGAATGGTGAAACAAAATGGACGCCAAATCGTTCGGGGATTGATGTCCCTAAATTGTCGCTACAGTAGAAATCGTTCTGACGAACGATAAAAAAATGTCCAGGTCATGAAAGTTGAAGATAGGTTTTTTATGCAAAAATCGCAATTTTCAGAAAAACCATAAGTCCTAGCTTTTCGAAAATGGTGCCAATCGATTTAGAATGTCGATTTTACCCCAACCATGTATCTCGGATGTGCATAAATGTCAACAAACTCCAAAATCGGCAGAAAAAATCAAATGTCGAGACCCCATCGGGACCCCTTAGATTTCATCGCTTGAATTTTTGTGCATTGATTAATCCTTGAAATATACATCTGAATTGTGTCTTCGTGAGTTGTTCTAGCTGAAACAAACATTTTTTCTACTTGCATTTATTTTGAAATGACAATAAAATGCGCGCGATCGAGTGTCGTTTGGTACGTACGATTGCTGTATTTCACCGAAGAAAAATCCGTTTTTCCTTTTACAATGAATTGAAAGTAACATTAAACTGTCAAAATTGCATCATTGTTGACGGCGATCATATGTATACAGTACGTATGACGCCTGTTTTCTATTTTTTTTTTTTTTTTTTTTATATATAAGTCCACGATAATATATAGCATTGTCACGTGACATCAGACGTCTCGACCAGTCAAATCAATGTGTTCTATTTGTATTTCATAAATAAAAATCATAGAATTTTCTGTCTTTCTTATTTATTTCATTTGTAAATACACGAAAACATTACAAAATATCTTTGTATTTTAAATGTAGAAAACACATAGAAGGTATATATACGTCAAAATTTGACTTTCTGCATATCGTCTTCCGTGGTCCAGTGGTATCAACGAGGGCTGGCAAGACTGATATCGTCGGTTCGAGCCTAGGATGTGACATATGATTTTTGCATGGTTTTCTGCTACGTTTCACGTATATTTTATGCAGTTATGGTTTTTTATATAGAAAAAACCAAAAAAAAACTGAAATTTTTTTACGCCGCGGTGTAAAAAATGTCGATGGAAGTGGTAAGCCTTGATTATTTGTGGCGAAGTCACAAATGAACCTATATTATTAAGGCTTTCCACTTCCGAGTGGAATGCCTTACTGTTATTAGTCTGTTTCTTATTATTCTTATTTTTTTTCCGCCAAGTTTTGTTATCCCATTATAAATTTTGTTTCGCGACATGTCGTAAAGACATTTTGTACTATGAATGTATGAGACATTACGCATTCGCAGTTAACCCTGGCAGACCGAACACTTTTTCTTTACGGAGTTATTTCCCCTGTCATAAAAAAGCTTGTGTGCAGATAAACTTTGAAACCGCAAAAGATGTCGCAATGAAAGTTGTTCCAAAATGTTCAGCGAAGGATTGCGACACTTTATAACATATCGCAGTGAAGAATTTTTCACCTTCTTATAGGAGTTATTTCCCCTTATTTATTGCAAGTACATTTTTGACCATAGTAACTCATGAACCAGATGTGATAAAGACTAGATATTTCACAGTTGGTCATCATTGCCCCTGACCTTGAAAAAGGTCACAAGGTCAAAGGTCAAGGTCATGTTCAAATTTTTGACCCTTTGTTGTGTGCAGATCTCCTCCTTTACTATAATAGATAGAGAACTGAACCCTTTACCAAAATGTGTATCATATTAAGATCTTGAACCGTCACTTTTTTTATTTGACATTTTATAAGAGTTGTCTCCCCTTAGACCAATAATATGCATTGTGAGTTACATTAGATCACTATATCTCAGTAACTATAACAGATATATACATGAAACCTTATATCATTGGTCATCATTGACCTTGACCTTGAAAATGGACACAAGGTCAAAGGTCAAGGTCACGTTTGAAATTTTGACATTGTCTCGCCATCGCTATTCCCTTGAAACGGTAAAAGATAGGCAATAACTTGTAATAGGTAAAATGTCAACTTTCACCTTGACCTTGCCCAAGGTCACAAGGTCAAAGGTCAAGGTCACCTGTGTTTCAGTACAGCGACATGTGAATTTTTGTACCTTTCGATTCGCTTTGTATTTTTTAGCTTGCTACATGTCGCAATGAAATTTTGTGCCAGGCATGGGAAAAAACATGGGGAATTTTAGGGTATTCCGCCAGCCTGCAAAAATAAAAGGGGGGGGGGTGTTTCTAAGGGGACCCCATAAGAATGTAGTGTGCAGATTTCATCCTAGACCACAGAGAATGGTGAAACAAAATGGACGCCAAATCGTTCGGGGATTGATGTCCCTAAATTGTCGCTACAGTAGAAATCGTTCTGACGAACGATAAAAAAATGTCCAGGTCATGAAAGTTGAAGATAGGTTTTTTATGCAAAAATCGCAATTTTCAGAAAAACCATAAGTCCTAGCTTTTCAAAAAATGGTGCCAATCGATTTAGAATGTCGATTTTACCCCAACCATGTATCTCGGATGTGCATAAATGTCAACAAACTCCAAAATCGGCAGAAAAAATCAAATGTCGAGACCCCATCGGGACCCCTTAGATTTCATCGCTTGAATTTTTGTGCATTGATTAATCCTTGAAATATACATCTGAATTGTGTCTTCGTGAGTTGTTCTAGCTGAAACAAACATTTTTTCTACTTGCATTTATTTTGAAATGACAATAAAATGCGCGCGATCGAGTGTCGTTTGGTACGTACGATTGCTGTATTTCACCGAAGAAAAATCCGTTTTTCCTTTTACAATGAATTGAAAGTAACATTAAACTGTCAAAATTGCATCATTGTTGACGGCGATCATATGTATACAGTACGTATGACGCCTGTTTTCTATTTTTTTTTTTTTTTTTTTTTATATATAAGTCCACGATAATATATAGCATTGTCACGTGACATCAGACGTCTCGACCAGTCAAATCAATGTGTTCTATTTGTATTTCATAAATAAAAATCATAGAATTTTCTGTCTTTCTTATTTATTTCATTTGTAAATACACGAAAACATTACAAAATATCTTTGTATTTTAAATGTAGAAAACACATAGAAGGTATATATACGTCAAAATTTGACTTTCTGCATATCGTCTTCCGTGGTCCAGTGGTATCAACGAGGGCTGGCAAGACTGATATCGTCGGTTCGAGCCTAGGATGTGACATATGATTTTTGCATGGTTTTCTGCTACGTTTCATGTATATTTTATGCAGTTATGGTTTTTTATATAGAAAAAACCAAAAAAAAACTGAAATTTTTTTACGCCGCGGTGTAAAAAATGTCGATGGAAGTGGTAAGCCATGATTATTTGTGGCGAAGTCACAAATGAACCTATATTATTAAGGCTTTCCACTTCCGAGTGGAATGCCTTACTGTTATTAGTCTGTTTCTTATTATTCTTATTTTTTTTCCGCCAAGTTTTGTTATCCCATTATAAATTTTGTTTCGCGACATGTCGTAAAGACATTTTGTACTATGAATGTATGAGACATTACGCATTCGCAGTTAACCCTGGCAGACCGAACACTTTTTCTTTACGGAGTTATTTCCCCTGTCATAAAAAAGCTTGTGTGCAGATAAACTTTGAAACCGCAAAAGATGTCGCAATGAAAGTTGTTCCAAAATGTTCAGCGAAGGATTGCGACACTTTATAACATATCGCAGTGAAGAATTTTTCACCTTCTTATAGGAGTTATTTCCCCTTATTTATTGCAAGTACATTTTTGACCATAGTAACTCATGAACCAGATGTGATAAAGACTAGATATTTCACAGTTGGTCATCATTGCCCCTGACCTTGAAAAAGGTAACAAGGTCAAAGGTCAAGGTCATGTTCAAATTTTTGACCCTTTGTTGTGTGCAGATCTCCTCCTTTACTATAATAGATAGAGAACTGAACCCTTTACCAAAATGTGTATCATATTAAGATCTTGAACCGTCACTTTTTTTATTTGACATTTTATAAGAGTTGTCTCCCCTTAGACCAATAATATGCATTGTGAGTTACATTAGATCACTATATCTCAGTAACTATAACAGATATATACATGAAACCTTATATCATTGGTCATCATTGACCTTGACCTTGAAAATGGACACAAGGTCAAAGGTCAAGGTCACGTTTGAAATTTTGACATTGTCTCGCCATCGCTATTCCCTTGAAACGGTAAAAGATAGGCAATAACTTGTAATAGGTAAAATGTCAACTTTCACCTTGACCTTGCCCAAGGTCACAAGGTCAAAGGTCAAGGTCACCTGTGTTTCAGTACAGCGACATGTGAATTTTTGTACCTTTCGATTCGCTTTGTATTTTTTAGCTTGCTACATGTCGCAATGAAATTTTGTGCCAGGCATGGGAAAAAACATGGGGAATTTTAGGGTATTCCGCCAGCCTGCAAAAATAAAAGGGGGGGGTGTTTCTAAGGGGACCCCATAAGAATGTAGTGTGCAGATTTCATCCTAGACCACAGAGAATGGTGAAACAAAATGGACGCCAAATCGTTCGGGGATTGATGTCCCTAAATTGTCGCTACAGTAGAAATCGTTCTGACGAACGATAAAAAAATGTCCAGGTCATGAAAGTTGAAGATAGGTTTTTTATGCAAAAATCGCAATTTTCAGAAAAACCATAAGTCCTAGCTTTTCGAAAATGGTGCCAATCGATTTAGAATGTCGATTTTACCCCAACCATGTATCTCGGATGTGCATAAATGTCAACAAACTCCAAAATCGGCAGAAAAAATCAAATGTCGAGACCCCATCGGGACCCCTTAGATTTCATCGCTTGAATTTTTGTGCATTGATTAATCCTTGAAATATACATCTGAATTGTGTCTTCGTGAGTTGTTCTAGCTGAAACAAACATTTTTTCTACTTGCATTTATTTTGAAATGACAATAAAATGCGCGCGATCGAGTGTCGTTTGGTACGTACGATTGCTGTATTTCACCGAAGAAAAATCCGTTTTTCCTTTTACAATGAATTGAAAGTAACATTAAACTGTCAAAATTGCATCATTGTTGACGGCGATCATATGTATACAGTACGTATGACGCCTGTTTTCTATTTTTTTTTTTTTTTTTTTTTATATATAAGTCCACGATAATATATAGCATTGTCACGTGACATCAGACGTCTCGACCAGTCAAATCAATGTGTTCTATTTGTATTTCATAAATAAAAATCATAGAATTTTCTGTCTTTCTTATTTATTTCATTTGTAAATACACGAAAACATTACAAAATATCTTTGTATTTTAAATGTAGAAAACACATAGAAGGTATATGTACGTCAAAATTTGACTTTCTGCATATCGTCTTCCGTGGTCCAGTGGTATCAACGAGGGCTGGCAAGACTGATATCGTCGGTTCGAGCCTAGGATGTGACATATGATTTTTGCATGGTTTTCTGCTACGTTTCACGTATATTTTATGCAGTTATGGTTTTTTATATAGAAAAAACCAAAAAAAAACTGAAATTTTTTTACGCCGCGGTGTAAAAAATGTCGATGGAAGTGGTAAGCCATGATTATTTGTGGCGAAGTCACAAATGAACCTATATTATTAAGGCTTTCCACTTCCGAGTGGAATGCCTTACTGTTATTAGTCTGTTTCTTATTATTCTTATTTTTTTTCCGCCAAGTTTTGTTATCCCATTATAAATTTTGTTTCGCGACATGTCGTAAAGACATTTTGTACTATGAATGTATGAGACATTACGCATTCGCAGTTAACCCTGGCAGACCGAACACTTTTTCTTTACGGAGTTATTTCCCCTGTCATAAAAAAGCTTGTGTGCAGATAAACTTTGAAACCGCAAAAGATGTCGCAATGAAAGTTGTTCCAAAATGTTCAGCGAAGGATTGCGACACTTTATAACATATCGCAGTGAAGAATTTTTCACCTTCTTATAGGAGTTATTTCCCCTTATTTATTGCAAGTACATTTTTGACCATAGTAACTCATGAACCAGATGTGATAAAGACTAGATATTTCACAGTTGGTCATCATTGCCCCTGACCTTGAAAAAGGTCACAAGGTCAAAGGTCAAGGTCATGTTCAAATTTTTGACCCTTTGTTGTGTGCAGATCTCCTCCTTTACTATAATAGATAGAGAACTGAACCCTTTACCAAAATGTGTATCATATTAAGATCTTGAACCGTCACTTTTTTTATTTGACATTTTATAAGAGTTGTCTCCCCTTAGACCAATAATATGCATTGTGAGTTACATTAGATCACTATATCTCAGTAACTATAACAGATATATACATGAAACCTTATATCATTGGTCATCATTGACCTTGACCTTGAAAATGGACACAAGGTCAAAGGTCAAGGTCACGTTTGAAATTTTGACATTGTCTCGCCATCGCTATTCCCTTGAAACGGTAAAAGATAGGCAATAACTTGTAATAGGTAAAATGTCAACTTTCACCTTGACCTTGCCCAAGGTCACAAGGTCAAAGGTCAAGGTCACCTGTGTTTCAGTACAGCGACATGTGAATTTTTGTACCTTTCGATTCGCTTTGTATTTTTTAGCTTGCTACATGTCGCAATGAAATTTTGTGCCAGGCATGGGAAAAAACATGGGGAATTTTAGGGTATTCCGCCAGCCTGCAAAAATAAAAGGGGGGGGTGTTTCTAAGGGGACCCCATAAGAATGTAGTGTGCAGATTTCATCCTAGACCACAGAGAATGGTGAAACAAAATGGACGCCAAATCGTTCGGGGATTGATGTCCCTAAATTGTCGCTACAGTAGAAATCGTTCTGACGAACGATAAAAAAATGTCCAGGTCATGAAAGTTGAAGATAGGTTTTTTATGCAAAAATCGCAATTTTCAGAAAAACCATAAGTCCTAGCTTTTCGAAAATGGTGCCAATCGATTTAGAATGTCGATTTTACCCCAACCATGTATCTCGGATGTGCATAAATGTCAACAAACTCCAAAATCGGCAGAAAAAATCAAATGTCGAGACCCCATCGGGACCCCTTAGATTTCATCGCTTGAATTTTTGTGCATTGATTAATCCTTGAAATATACATCTGAATTGTGTCTTCGTGAGTTGTTCTAGCTGAAACAAACATTTTTTCTACTTGCATTTATTTTGAAATGACAATAAAATGCGCGCGATCGAGTGTCGTTTGGTACGTACGATTGCTGTATTTCACCGAAGAAAAATCCGTTTTTCCTTTTACAATGAATTGAAAGTAACATTAAACTGTCAAAATTGCATCATTGTTGACGGCGATCATATGTATACAGTACGTATGACGCCTGTTTTCTATTTTTTTTTTTTTTTTTTTTTATATATAAGTCCACGATAATATGTAGCATTGTCACGTGACATCAGACGTCTCGACCAGTCAAATCAATGTGTTCTATTTGTATTTCATAAATAAAAATCATAGAATTTTCTGTCTTTCTTATTTATTTCATTTGTAAATACACGAAAACATTACAAAATATCTTTGTATTTTAAATGTAGAAAACACATAGAAGGTATATGTACGTCAAAATTTGACTTTCTGCATATCGTCTTCCGTGGTCCAGTGGTATCAACGAGGGCTGGCAAGACTGATATCGTCGGTTCGAGCCTAGGATGTGACATATGATTTTTGCATGGTTTTCTGCTACGTTTCACGTATATTTTATGCAGTTATGGTTTTTTATATAGAAAAAACCAAAAAAAAACTGAAATTTTTTTACGCCGCGGTGTAAAAAATGTCGATGGAAGTGGTAAGCCATGATTATTTGTGGCGAAGTCACAAATGAACCTATATTATTAAGGCTTTCCACTTCCGAGTGGAATGCCTTACTGTTATTAGTCTGTTTCTTATTATTCTTATTTTTTTTCCGCCAAGTTTTTTTATCCCATTATAAATTTTGTTTCGCGACATGTCGTAAAGACATTTTGTACTATGAATGTATGAGACATTACGCATTCGCAGTTAACCCTGGCAGACCGAACACTTTTTCTTTACGGAGTTATTTCCCCTGTCATAAAAAAGCTTGTGTGCAGATAAACTTTGAAACCGCAAAAGATGTCGCAATGAAAGTTGTTCCAAAATGTTCAGCGAAGGATTGCGACACTTTATAACATATCGCAGTGAAGAATTTTTCACCTTCTTATAGGAGTTATTTCCCCTTATTTATTGCAAGTACATTTTTGACCATAGTAACTCATGAACCAGATGTGATAAAGACTAGATATTTCACAGTTGGTCATCATTGCCCCTGACCTTGAAAAAGGTCACAAGGTCAAAGGTCAAGGTCATGTTCAAATTTTTGACCCTTTGTTGTGTGCAGATCTCCTCCTTTACTATAATAGATAGAGAACTGAACCCTTTACCAAAATGTGTATCATATTAAGATCTTGAACCGTCACTTTTTTTATTTGACATTTTATAAGAGTTGTCTCCCCTTAGACCAATAATATGCATTGTGAGTTACATTAGATCACTATATCTCAGTAACTATAACAGATATATACATGAAACCTTATATCATTGGTCATCATTGACCTTGACCTTGAAAATGGACACAAGGTCAAAGGTCAAGGTCACGTTTGAAATTTTGACATTGTCTCGCCATCGCTATTCCCTTGAAACGGTAAAAGATAGGCAATAACTTGTAATAGGTAAAATGTCAACTTTCACCTTGACCTTGCCCAAGGTCACAAGGTCAAAGGTCAAGGTCACCTGTGTTTCAGTACAGCGACATGTGAATTTTTGTACCTTTCGATTCGCTTTGTATTTTTTAGCTTGCTACATGTCGCAATGAAATTTTGTGCCAGGCATGGGAAAAAACATGGGGAATTTTAGGGTATTCCGCCAGCCTGCAAAAATAAAAGGGGGGGGTGTTTCTAAGGGGACCCCATAAGAATGTAGTGTGCAGATTTCATCCTAGACCACAGAGAATGGTGAAACAAAATGGACGCCAAATCGTTCGGGGATTGATGTCCCTAAATTGTCGCTACAGTAGAAATCGTTCTGACGAACGATAAAAAAATGTCCAGGTCATGAAAGTTGAAGATAGGTTTTTTATGCAAAAATCGCAATTTTCAGAAAAACCATAAGTCCTAGCTTTTCGAAAATGGTGCCAATCGATTTAGAATGTCGATTTTACCCCAACCATGTATCTCGGATGTGCATAAATGTCAACAAACTCCAAAATCGGCAGAAAAAATCAAATGTCGAGACCCCATCGGGACCCCTTAGATTTCATCGCTTGAATTTTTGTGCATTGATTAATCCTTGAAATATACATCTGAATTGTGTCTTCGTGAGTTGTTCTAGCTGAAACAAACATTTTTTCTACTTGCATTTATTTTGAAATGACAATAAAATGCGCGCGATCGAGTGTCGTTTGGTACGTACGATTGCTGTATTTCACCGAAGAAAAATCCGTTTTTCCTTTTACAATGAATTGAAAGTAACATTAAACTGTCAAAATTGCATCATTGTTGACGGCGATCATATGTATACAGTACGTATGACGCCTGTTTTCTATTTTTTTTTTTTTTTTTTTTTATATATATAAGTCCACGATAATATATAGCATTGTCACGTGACATCAGACGTCTCGACCAGTCAAATCAATGTGTTCTATTTGTATTTCATAAATAAAAATCATAGAATTTTCTGTCTTTCTTATTTATTTCATTTGTAAATACACGAAAACATTACAAAATATCTTTGTATTTTAAATGTAGAAAACACATAGAAGGTATATATACGTCAAAATTTGACTTTCTGCATATCGTCTTCCGTGGTCCAGTGGTATCAACGAGGGCTGGCAAGACTGATATCGTCGGTTCGAGCCTAGGATGTGACATATGATTTTTGCATGGTTTTCTGCTACGTTTCACGTATATTTTATGCAGTTATGGTTTTTTATATAGAAAAAACCAAAAAAAAACTGAAATTTTTTTACGCCGCGGTGTAAAAAATGTCGATGGAAGTGGTAAGCCATGATTATTTGTGGCGAAGTCACAAATGAACCTATATTTATTCTTATTTTTTTTCCGCCAAGTTTTGTTATCCCATTATAAATTTTGTTTCGCGACATGTCGTAAAGATATTTTGTACTATGGATGTATGAGACATTACGCTTTCGCAGTTAACCCTGTGACACCGAACACTTTTTCTTTACGGAGTTATTTCCCCTGTCATAAAAAGCTTGTGTGCAGATAAACTATGAAACCGTAAAAGATTTCGCAACGAAAGTTGTTCCAAAATGTTCAGCTAAGGATTGCGACACTTTATAACATATCACATTAAAGAATTTTTCACCTTCTTATAGGAGTTATTTCCCCTTATTTATTGGAAGTACAATTTGTACCATTGTAACTCATGAACCAGAGGTGATATAGACTAGATATTTCACAGTTGGTCATCATTGACCTTGACCTTGAAAAAGGTCACAAGGTCAAAGGTCAAGGTCATGTTGTAATTTTTGACCCTTGGTTGTGTGCAGATCTTCTCCTTTACTATAATAGATAGAGAACTGAAACCTTTACCAAAATGTGTATCATATTGAGATCTTGAATCGTCACTTTTTTATTTGACATTTTTATAAGAGTTATCTCCCCTAGACCAATAAAATGTATTGTGAATTGCATTATATCACTATATCTCAGTAACTATAACAGATATATATATGAAACCTTATATCATTGGTCATCATTGACCTTGACCTTGAAAATGGACACAAGGTCAAAGGTCAAGGTCACGTTTGAAAATTTGACATCGTCTTGTCATCGCTATTCCATTGAAACGGTAAAAGATAGGCTATAAGTTATAATGGATAAAATGTTGGTCTCATAAAGGCGTAACTTTTTCCTACTTTGAGGTAAAGATCCGACTTCATTTTATAGGAGTTATCCTCCATTACAACCATTGTTAATTAGTTTTTCAATAATTACTTATCAACTATTAATAGTAGAGGCTTGGGGTCTTCAGTATAGACCATTAGGACCCTTGACCTTGAAGACAAATACAAGGTCAAATGTCAAGGTCATCTGCTAATTATTGGTAAATTTTATAAGTAGTCATATCTCAATAACTAGAAGAGATATTGGCATAAAATCTCCAATGTTGATCACAGTTGACCTTCAGCATGGTCAAGGTCACGGTGTAAGAGTCAAGGTCAAAGTCCTTTTTTATTTTTTTTCATGGTCCTATGTATTTTAAATGGCTTATTCTTATAAATGCTATTGTCTATAAGTAAAATTTACGTAGATTAAAAGATCAGTTGTCAAGGTCACTCAAGTTTTCTAACGTCCTATTTAATGACCTTTCTTATTTTTTAAAAATATCTAAATGGTTTATTTTAATTATTTTTGAACCTATTAATTGCTATAGTCAAATTGCGGATCTTGCTTAGCTTTTTAGTTTCAAGGTCATTTATTTTAGGTTTCTTTTGAGTGGAAAGCCTATTAATCGTTCGTTAGAACGATTGAACCTATATTTATTATTATTATTCTTATTTTTTTTCCGCCAACTTTTTTCCTTATTATAAATTTTGTTTCGCGACATGTCGTAAAGACATTTTGTACTATGAATGTATGAGACATTACGCTTTCGCAGTTGACCCTGTCACACCGAACACTTTTTCTTTACGGAGTTATTTCCCCTGTCATAAAAAAGCTTGTGTGCAGATTAACTTTGAAACTGTAAAAGATATCGCAATAAAAGTTGTTCCAAAATGTTCAGCGAAGGATTGCGACACTTTATAACATATCGCATTAAAGAAATTTTCACCTTCTTATAGGAGTTATTTCCCCTTATTTATTGCAAGTACATTTTTGACCAGAGTAACTCATGAACCAGAGGTGATAAAGACTAGATATTTCACAGTTGGTCATCATTGACCTTGACCTTGAAAAATGTCACAAGGTCAAAGGTCAAGGTCATGTTCTAATTTTTGACCCTTTGTTGTGTGCAGATCTCCTCCTTTACTATAATAGATAGAGAACTGAAACCTTTACCAAAATGTGTATCATATTAAGATCTTGAATCGTCACTTTTTTTATTTGACATTTTATAAGAGTTGTCTCCCCTTAGACCAATAATATGCATTGTGAGTTACATTAGATCACTATATCTCAGTAACTATAACAGATATATACATGGAACCTTATATCATTGGTCATCATTGACCTTGACCTTGAAAATGGACACAAGGTCAAAGGCCAAGGTCACGTTTGAAATTTTGACATTGTCTCGCCATCGCTATTCCCTTGAAACGGTAAAAGATAGGCAATAACTTGTAATAGGTAAAAGGTCAACTTTCACCTTGACCTTGCCCAAGGTCACAAGGTCAAAGGTCAAGGTCACCTGTGTTTCAGTACAGCGACATGTGAATTTTTGTACCTTTGGATTCGCTTTGTATTTTTAGCTTGCTACATGTCGCAATAGAATTTGGTGCCAGGCATGGGCAAAAACATGGGGAATTTTAGGATATTCCGCCAGCCTGCAAAAATAAGGGGGGGGGTGTTTCTAAGGGACCCCATAAGAATATAGTGTGCAGATTTCATCCTAGACCACAGAGAATGGTGAAACAAAATGGACGCCAATTAGTTCGGGGATCGATGTCCTTGAATTGTCGCTACAGTAGAAATCATTCTGACGAACGATAAAAAAATTTCCAGGTCATGAAAGTTGAAGATAGGTCTTTTATGCAAAAATCGCGATTTTCAGAAAAACCATAAATCCTAGCCTTTCGAAAATGGCGCCAGTCGATTTAGAATGTCGATTTTACCCCAACCAAGTATCTCGGATGTGCATAAATGTCAACAAAATCGAAAATCGGCAGAAAAAATCAAATGTCGAGACCCAATCGGTACCCCCTAGATTTCAGCGGTTGAATGTTTGTGCATTGATAAATCCTTAAAATATACATCTGAATTATGTCTTCATGAGTTGTTCTAGCTGAAACAAACATGTTTTGTACTTTCATTTATTTTGAAATCACAATAAAGTCCACGCGATGTGTCGTCTGTTCCTTCCTTTTGGTGAAAATCCGTTGCCTTTTACAATGCATTGAATGTAATATTCCAACGTTGATCACAACTGCATAATTGTTGACCTCCTGAGCCGTGATCTTGATGACATTTTTATGTATATCGCGATCATATGTAATATGCATCTGCGCAGTATAAAGTCTCTCCCCCCAAAAGACTATAATATACTAAGTCCGCGATAATATACCTCGATATCACGTGACGAAAGACGAAGTAACCAGTCAAATCAAAGCGTTCTATATGTATTTCATAAATAAAAATCAAAGAATTTTCTGTCTTTCTTATTTATTTCATTTGTAAATACACGAAAACAATATAAAATGTCTTTGTATTTTAAATGTAGAAAACACATAGAAGGTATATATACGTCAAAATTTGATATGTCATTAACAAGCATCCGTGGCGCAGTGGATAGAGCGCTGAGCTGGCAATACTGACATCCTGAGTTCGATACTAGGATGTGACAAGTCATTTTTGCATGGTTTTCTGCTACGTTTCACGTATATTTTGTGCAGTTATGTACTTTTATATAGAAAAAAAACATTTTTTTTTTACGCTGCGGTGTAAAAAATGTCGCTTGATGTGGAAAACATGATTTGAAGAAAGGAACTTTAATTATTAAGGCTTTCCACTTTCCAGTGGAAAGACTTACTGTTATTAGTCTGTTTCTTATTATTAAGGCTTTCCACTTTCCAGTGGAAAGACTTATTGCATTTTGTCTGTTTCTTATTATTAAGGCTTTCCACTTTCCAGTGGAAAGCCTTCTTGTTATTCTTCTGTTTCTTATTATTATTATTATTATTATTATTATTAAGGCTTTCCACTTTCCAGTGGAAAGACTTACTGTTATTAGTCTGTTTCTTATTATTATTATTCTTATTTTTTTTCCGCCAACTTTTTTTCCTCATTATAAATTTTGTTTCGCGACATGTCGTAAAGACATTTTGTACAATGAATGTATGAGACATTACGCTTTCGCAGTTGACCCTGTCACACCGAACACTTTTTCTTTACGGAGTTATTTCCCTTGTCATAAAAAAGCTTGTGTACAGATAAACTTTGAAACCATCAAAGATTTTGCAATAAATGTTGTTGCAAAATGGTCAGATATTGATTGCGACAATTTGTTACATATCGCGCAAAGTATTTTGACGACTCCTTGTTGGAGTTATTTCCCCTTATTTATTGGAAGTACAATTTGTACCATAGTAACTCATGAACCAGAGGTGAGAGAGAATAGATATTTCACAGTTGGTCATCATTGACCTTGACCTTGAAAAAGGTCACAAGGTCAAAGGTCAAGGTCACATTCTAATTTTTGACATTGTGTTGTGTACAGATCTCCTCCTTTACTATAATAGATAGAGAATTGAAACCTTTACCAAAATGTGTATCATATTAAGATCTTGAATCGTCACTTTTTTTATTTGACATTTTTATAAGAGTTATCTCCCCTAGACCACTAAAATATATTGTGAGTTGCATTATATCACTTTATCTCAGTAACTATAATAGATATTTATATGAAACCTTATATCATTAGTCATCATTTACCTTGCCCTTGAAAATGGACTCAAGGTCAAAGGTCAAGGTCACGTTTGAAATTTTGGCATTGTCTTGTCATCGCTATTCCTTTGAAACGGTAAAGGATAGGCAATAAGTTGTAATGGATAAAATGTTGGCCTCATAAAGGCGCAACTTTTTCCTATTTAGAGGGTAAGGATCCGGCTTCATCTTATAGGAGTTATGCCCCATTACAACCATTGATAATTAGTTTTTCATTAATTGCTTATCAACTATTGATAGTAGAGGCATGGAGTCTTTGCTATAGATCATTAGGACCCTTGACCTTGAAAACAAATACAAGGTCAAAGGTCAAGGTCATTTTCTATTTTTTTGTATATATTATAAGTAGTCATATCTCAATGACTACAAGAGATATTGGCATGAAATCTTCAATGTTGATCACTGTTGACCTTCAGCATGGTCAAGGTCATGCTGTAAGAGTCAAGGTCAAAGTCCTTTTTAAATGTTTTTCATGGTACTATGTATTTTGAATGCCTTATTCTTTTTTAGTTACGTATGTTTCTTAGCTTTTTAGTTTCAAGGTCACTTATTTAAGGTCTTCTTTTAAAGTGGAAAACCTATTAATCGTTCGGTAGAACGATTGAACCTATATTTATTCTTATTTTTTTTCCGCCAAGTTTTGTTATCCCATTATAAATTTTGTTTCGCGACATGTCGTAAAGATATTTTGTACTATGGATGTATGAGACATTACGCTTTCGCAGTTAACCCTGTGACACCGAACACTTTTTCTTTACGGAGTTATTTCCCCTGTCATAAAAAGCTTGTGTGCAGATAAACTATGAAACCGTAAAAGATTTCGCAACGAAAGTTGTTCCAAAATGTTCAGCTAAGGATTGCGACACTTTATAACATATCACATTAAAGAATTTTTCACCTTCTTATAGGAGTTATTTCCCCTTATTTATTGGAAGTACAATTTGTACCATTGTAACTCATGAACCAGAGGTGATATAGACTAGATATTTCACAGTTGGTCATCATTGACCTTGACCTTGAAAAAGGTCACAAGGTCAAAGGTCAAGGTCATGTTGTAATTTTTGACCCTTGGTTGTGTGCAGATCTTCTCCTTTACTATAATAGATAGAGAACTGAAACCTTTACCAAAATGTGTATCATATTGAGATCTTGAATCGTCACTTTTTTATTTGACATTTTTATAAGAGTTATCTCCCCTAGACCAATAAAATGTATTGTGAATTGCATTATATCACTATATCTCAGTAACTATAACAGATATATATATGAAACCTTATATCATTGGTCATCATTGACCTTGACCTTGAAAATGGACACAAGGTCAAAGGTCAAGGTCACGTTTGAAAATTTGACATCGTCTTGTCATCGCTATTCCATTGAAACGGTAAAAGATAGGCTATAAGTTATAATGGATAAAATGTTGGTCTCATAAAGGCGTAACTTTTTCCTACTTTGAGGTAAAGATCCGACTTCATTTTATAGGAGTTATCCTCCATTACAACCATTGTTAATTAGTTTTTCAATAATTACTTATCAACTATTAATAGTAGAGGCTTGGGGTCTTCAGTATAGACCATTAGGACCCTTGACCTTGAAGACAAATACAAGGTCAAAGGTCAAGGTCATCTGCTAATTATTGGTAAATTTTATAAGTAGTCATATCTCAATAACTAGAAGAGATATTGGCATAAAATCTTCAATGTTGATCACAGTTGACCTTCAGCATGGTCAAGGTCACGGTGTAAGAGTCAAGGTCAAAGTCCTTTTTTATTTTTTTTCATGGTCCTATGTATTTTAAATGGCTTATTCTTATAAATGCTATTGTCTATAAGTAAAATTTACGTAGATTAAAAGATCAGTTGTCAAGGTCACTCAAGTTTTCTAACGTCCTATTTAATGACCTTTCTTATTTTTTAAAAATATCTAAATGGTTTATTTTAATTATTTTTGAACCTATTAATTGCTATAGTCAAATTGCGGATCTTGCTTAGCTTTTTAGTTTCAAGGTCATTTATTTTAGGTTTCTTTTAAGTGGAAAGCCTATTAATCGTTCGTTAGAACGATTGAACCTATATTTATTATTATTATTCTTATTTTTTTTCCGCCAACTTTTTTCCTTATTATAAATTTTTGTTTCGCGACATGTCGTAAAGACATTTTGTACTATGAATGTATGAGACATTACGCTTTCGCAGTTGACCCTGTCACACCGAACACTTTTTCTTTACGGAGTTATTTCCCCTGTCATAAAAAAGCTTGTGTGCAGATTAACTTTGAAACTGTAAAAGATATCGCAATAAAAGTTGTTCCAAAATGTTCAGCGAAGGATTGCGACACTTTATAACATATCGCATTAAAGAAATTTTCACCTTCTTATAGGAGTTATTTCCCCTTATTTATTGCAAGTACATTTTTGACCAGAGTAACTCATGAACCAGAGGTGATAAAGACTAGATATTTCACAGTTGGTCATCATTGACCTTGACCTTGAAAAATGTCACAAGGTCAAAGGTCAAGGTCATGTTCTAATTTTTGACCCTTTGTTGTGTGCAGATCTCCTCCTTTACTATAATAGATAGAGAACTGAAACCTTTACCAAAATGTGTATCATATTAAGATCTTGAATCGTCACTTTTTTTATTTGACATTTTATAAGAGTTGTCTCCCCTTAGACCAATAATATGCATTGTGAGTTACATTAGATCACTATATCTCAGTAACTATAACAGATATATACATGGAACCTTATATCATTGGTCATCATTGACCTTGACCTTGAAAATGGACACAAGGTCAAAGGCCAAGGTCACGTTTGAAATTTTGACATTGTCTCGCCATCGCTATTCCCTTGAAACGGTAAAAGATAGGCAATAACTTGTAATAGGTAAAAGGTCAACTTTCACCTTGACCTTGCCCAAGGTCACAAGGTCAAAGGTCAAGGTCACCTGTGTTTCAGTACAGCGACATGTGAATTTTTGTACCTTTGGATTCGCTTTGTATTTTTAGCTTGCTACATGTCGCAATAGAATTTGGTGCCAGGCATGGGCAAAAACATGGGGAATTTTAGGATATTCCGCCAGCCTGCAAAAATAAGGGGGGGGGGGTGTTTCTAAGGGACCCCATAAGAATATAGTGTGCAGATTTCATCCTAGACCACAGAGAATGGTGAAACAAAATGGACGCCAATTAGTTCGGGGATCGATGTCCTTGAATTGTCGCTACAGTAGAAATCATTCTGACGAACGATAAAAAAATTTCCAGGTCATGAAAGTTGAAGATAGGTCTTTTATGCAAAAATCGCGATTTTCAGAAAAACCATAAATCCTAGCCTTTCGAAAATGGCGCCAGTCGATTTAGAATGTCGATTTTACCCCAACCAAGTATCTCGGATGTGCATAAATGTCAACAAAATCGAAAATCGGCAGAAAAAATCAAATGTCGAGACCCAATCGGTACCCCCTAGATTTCAGCGGTTGAATGTTTGTGCATTGATAAATCCTTAAAATATACATCTGAATTATGTCTTCATGAGTTGTTCTAGCTGAAACAAACATGTTTTGTACTTTCATTTATTTTGAAATCACAATAAAGTCCACGCGATGTGTCGTCTGTTCCTTCCTTTTGGTGAAAATCCGTTGCCTTTTACAATGCATTGAATGTAATATTCCAACGTTGATCACAACTGCATAATTGTTGACCTCCTGAGCCGTGATCTTGATGACATTTTTATGTATATCGCGATCATATGTAATATGCATCTGCGCAGTATAAAGTCTCTCCCCCCAAAAGACTATAATATACTAAGTCCGCGATAATATACCTCGATATCACGTGACGAAAGACGAAGTAACCAGTCAAATCAAAGCGTTCTATATGTATTTCATAAATAAAAATCAAAGAATTTTCTGTCTTTCTTATTTATTTCATTTGTAAATACACGAAAACAATATAAAATGTCTTTGTATTTTAAATGTAGAAAACACATAGAAGGTATATATACGTCAAAATTTGATATGTCATTAACAAGCATCCGTGGCGCAGTGGATAGAGCGCTGAGCTGGCAATACTGACATCCTGAGTTCGATACTAGGATGTGACAAGTCATTTTTGCATGGTTTTCTGCTACGTTTCACGTATATTTTGTGCAGTTATGTACTTTTATATAGAAAAAAAACATTTTTTTTTTACGCTGCGGTGTAAAAAATGTCGCTTGATGTGGAAAACATGATTTGAAGAAAGGAACTTTAATTATTAAGGCTTTCCACTTTCCAGTGGAAAGACTTACTGTTATTAGTCTGTTTCTTATTATTAAGGCTTTCCACTTTCCAGTGGAAAGACTTATTGCATTTTGTCTGTTTCTTATTATTAAGGCTTTCCACTTTCCAGTGGAAAGCCTTCTTGTTATTCTTCTGTTTCTTATTATTATTATTATTATTATTATTATTAATGCTTTCCACTTTCCAGTGGAAAGACTTACTGTTATTAGTCTGTTTCTTATTATTATTATTCTTATTTTTTTTCCGCCAACTTTTTTTCCTCATTATAAATTTTGTTTCGCGACATGTCGTAAAGACATTTTGTACAATGAATGTATGAGACATTACGCTTTCGCAGTTGACCCTGTCACACCGAACACTTTTTCTTTACGGAGTTATTTCCCTTGTCATAAAAAAGCTTGTGTACAGATAAACTTTGAAACCATCAAAGATTTTGCAATAAATGTTGTTGCAAAATGGTCAGATATTGATTGCGACAATTTGTTACATATCGCGCAAAGTATTTTGACGACTCCTTGTTGGAGTTATTTCCCCTTATTTATTGGAAGTACAATTTGTACCATAGTAACTCATGAACCAGAGGTGAGAGAGAATAGATATTTCACAGTTGGTCATCATTGACCTTGACCTTGAAAAAGGTCACAAGGTCAAAGGTCAAGGTCACATTCTAATTTTTGACATTGTGTTGTGTACAGATCTCCTCCTTTACTATAATAGATAGAGAATTGAAACCTTTACCAAAATGTGTATCATATTAAGATCTTGAATCGTCACTTTTTTTATTTGACATTTTTATAAGAGTTATCTCCCCTAGACCACTAAAATATATTGTGAGTTGCATTATATCACTTTATCTCAGTAACTATAATAGATATTTATATGAAACCTTATATCATTAGTCATCATTTACCTTGCCCTTGAAAATGGACTCAAGGTCAAAGGTCAAGGTCACGTTTGAAATTTTGGCATTGTCTTGTCATCGCTATTCCTTTGAAACGGTAAAGGATAGGCAATAAGTTGTAATGGATAAAATGTTGGCCTCATAAAGGCGCAACTTTTTCCTATTTAGAGGGTAAGGATCCGGCTTCATCTTATAGGAGTTATGCCCCATTACAACCATTGATAATTAGTTTTTCATTAATTGCTTATCAACTATTGATAGTAGAGGCATGGAGTCTTTGCTATAGATCATTAGGACCCTTGACCTTGAAAACAAATACAAGGTCAAAGGTCAAGGTCATTTTCTATTTTTTTGTATATATTATAAGTAGTCATATCTCAATGACTACAAGAGATATTGGCATGAAATCTTCAATGTTGATCACTGTTGACCTTCAGCATGGTCAAGGTCATGCTGTAAGAGTCAAGGTCAAAGTCCTTTTTAAATGTTTTTCATGGTACTATGTATTTTGAATGCCTTATTCTTTTTTAGTTACGTATGTTTCTTAGCTTTTTAGTTTCAAGGTCACTTATTTAAGGTCTTCTTTTAAAGTGGAAAACCTATTAATCGTTCGGTAGAACGATTGAACCTATATTTATTCTTATTTTTTTTCCGCCAAGTTTTGTTATCCCATTATAAATTTTGTTTCGCGACATGTCGTAAAGATATTTTGTACTATGGATGTATGAGACATTACGCTTTCGCAGTTAACCCTGTGACACCGAACACTTTTTCTTTACGGAGTTATTTCCCCTGTCATAAAAAGCTTGTGTGCAGATAAACTATGAAACCGTAAAAGATTTCGCAACGAAAGTTGTTCCAAAATGTTCAGCTAAGGATTGCGACACTTTATAACATATCACATTAAAGAATTTTTCACCTTCTTATAGGAGTTATTTCCCCTTATTTATTGGAAGTACAATTTGTACCATTGTAACTCATGAACCAGAGGTGATATAGACTAGATATTTCACAGTTGGTCATCATTGACCTTGACCTTGAAAAAGGTCACAAGGTCAAAGGTCAAGGTCATGTTGTAATTTTTGACCCTTGGTTGTGTGCAGATCTTCTCCTTTACTATAATAGATAGAGAACTGAAACCTTTACCAAAATGTGTATCATATTGAGATCTTGAATCGTCACTTTTTTATTTGACATTTTTATAAGAGTTATCTCCCCTAGACCAATAAAATGTATTGTGAATTGCATTATATCACTATATCTCAGTAACTATAACAGATATATATATGAAACCTTATATCATTGGTCATCATTGACCTTGACCTTGAAAATGGACACAAGGTCAAAGGTCAAGGTCACGTTTGAAAATTTGACATCGTCTTGTCATCGCTATTCCATTGAAACGGTAAAAGATAGGCTATAAGTTATAATGGATAAAATGTTGGTCTCATAAAGGCGTAACTTTTTCCTACTTTGAGGTAAAGATCCGACTTCATTTTATAGGAGTTATCCTCCATTACAACCATTGTTAATTAGTTTTTCAATAATTACTTATCAACTATTAATAGTAGAGGCTTGGGGTCTTCAGTATAGACCATTAGGACCCTTGACCTTGAAGACAAATACAAGGTCAAAGGTCAAGGTCATCTGCTAATTATTGGTAAATTTTATAAGTAGTCATATCTCAATAACTAGAAGAGATATTGGCATAAAATCTTCAATGTTGATCACAGTTGACCTTCAGCATGGTCAAGGTCACGGTGTAAGAGTCAAGGTCAAAGTCCTTTTTTATTTTTTTTCATGGTCCTATGTATTTTAAATGGCTTATTCTTATAAATGCTATTGTCTATAAGTAAAATTTACGTAGATTAAAAGATCAGTTGTCAAGGTCACTCAAGTTTTCTAACGTCCTATTTAATGACCTTTCTTATTTTTTAAAAATATCTAAATGGTTTATTTTAATTATTTTTGAACCTATTAATTGCTATAGTCAAATTGCGGATCTTGCTTAGCTTTTTAGTTTCAAGGTCATTTATTTTAGGTTTCTTTTAAGTGGAAAGCCTATTAATCGTTCGTTAGAACGATTGAACCTATATTTATTATTATTATTCTTATTTTTTTTCCGCCAACTTTTTTCCTTATTATAAATTTTGTTTCACGACATGTCGTAAAGACATTTTGTACTATGAATGTATGAGACATTACGCTTTCGCAGTTGACCCTGTCACACCGAACACTTTTTCTTTACGGAGTTATTTCCCCTGTCATAAAAAAGCTTGTGTGCAGATTAACTTTGAAACTGTAAAAGATATCGCAATAAAAGTTGTTCCAAAATGTTCAGCGAAGGATTGCGACACTTTATAACATATCGCATTAAAGAAATTTTCACCTTCTTATAGGAGTTATTTCCCCTTATTTATTGCAAGTACATTTTTGACCAGAGTAACTCATGAACCAGAGGTGATAAAGACTAGATATTTCACAGTTGGTCATCATTGACCTTGACCTTGAAAAATGTCACAAGGTCAAAGGTCAAGGTCATGTTCTAATTTTTGACCCTTTGTTGTGTGCAGATCTCCTCCTTTACTATAATAGATAGAGAACTGAAACCTTTACCAAAATGTGTATCATATTAAGATCTTGAATCGTCACTTTTTTTATTTGACATTTTATAAGAGTTGTCTCCCCTTAGACCAATAATATGCATTGTGAGTTACATTAGATCACTATATCTCAGTAACTATAACAGATATATACATGGAACCTTATATCATTGGTCATCATTGACCTTGACCTTGAAAATGGACACAAGGTCAAAGGCCAAGGTCACGTTTGAAATTTTGACATTGTCTCGCCATCGCTATTCCCTTGAAACGGTAAAAGATAGGCAATAACTTGTAATAGGTAAAAGGTCAACTTTCACCTTGACCTTGCCCAAGGTCACAAGGTCAAAGGTCAAGGTCACCTGTGTTTCAGTACAGCGACATGTGAATTTTTGTACCTTTGGATTCGCTTTGTATTTTTAGCTTGCTACATGTCGCAATAGAATTTGGTGCCAGGCATGGGCAAAAACATGGGGAATTTTAGGATATTCCGCCAGCCTGCAAAAATAAGGGGGGGGGTGTTTCTAAGGGACCCCATAAGAATATAGTGTGCAGATTTCATCCTAGACCACAGAGAATGGTGAAACAAAATGGACGCCAATTAGTTCGGGGATCGATGTCCTTGAATTGTCGCTACAGTAGAAATCATTCTGACGAACGATAAAAAAATTTCCAGGTCATGAAAGTTGAAGATAGGTCTTTTATGCAAAAATCGCGATTTTCAGAAAAACCATAAATCCTAGCCTTTCGAAAATGGCGCCAGTCGATTTAGAATGTCGATTTTACCCCAACCAAGTATCTCGGATGTGCATAAATGTCAACAAAATCGAAAATCGGCAGAAAAAATCAAATGTCGAGACCCAATCGGTACCCCCTAGATTTCAGCGGTTGAATGTTTGTGCATTGATAAATCCTTAAAATATACATCTGAATTATGTCTTCATGAGTTGTTCTAGCTGAAACAAACATGTTTTGTACTTTCATTTATTTTGAAATCACAATAAAGTCCACGCGATGTGTCGTCTGTTCCTTCCTTTTGGTGAAAATCCGTTGCCTTTTACAATGCATTGAATGTAATATTCCAACGTTGATCACAACTGCATAATTGTTGACCTCCTGAGCCGTGATCTTGATGACATTTTTATGTATATCGCGATCATATGTAATATGCATCTGCGCAGTATAAAGTCTCTCCCCCCAAAAGACTATAATATACTAAGTCCGCGATAATATACCTCGATATCACGTGACGAAAGACGAAGTAACCAGTCAAATCAAAGCGTTCTATATGTATTTCATAAATAAAAATCAAAGAATTTTCTGTCTTTCTTATTTATTTCATTTGTAAATACACGAAAACAATATAAAATGTCTTTGTATTTTAAATGTAGAAAACACATAGAAGGTATATATACGTCAAAATTTGATATGTCATTAACAAGCATCCGTGGCGCAGTGGATAGAGCGCTGAGCTGGCAATACTGACATCCTGAGTTCGATACTAGGATGTGACAAGTCATTTTTGCATGGTTTTCTGCTACGTTTCACGTATATTTTGTGCAGTTATGTACTTTTATATAGAAAAAAAACATTTTTTTTTTACGCTGCGGTGTAAAAAATGTCGCTTGATGTGGAAAACATGATTTGAAGAAAGGAACTTTAATTATTAAGGCTTTCCACTTTCCAGTGGAAAGACTTACTGTTATTAGTCTGTTTCTTATTATTAAGGCTTTCCACTTTCCAGTGGAAAGACTTATTGCATTTTGTCTGTTTCTTATTATTAAGGCTTTCCACTTTCCAGTGGAAAGCCTTCTTGTTATTCTTCTGTTTCTTATTATTATTATTATTATTATTATTATTATTAAGGCTTTCCACTTTCCAGTGGAAAGACTTACTGTTATTAGTCTGTTTCTTATTATTATTATTCTTATTTTTTTTCCGCCAACTTTTTTTCCTCATTATAAATTTTGTTTCGCGACATGTCGTAAAGACATTTTGTACAATGAATGTATGAGACATTACGCTTTCGCAGTTGACCCTGTCACACCGAACACTTTTTCTTTACGGAGTTATTTCCCTTGTCATAAAAAAGCTTGTGTACAGATAAACTTTGAAACCATCAAAGATTTTGCAATAAATGTTGTTGCAAAATGGTCAGATATTGATTGCGACAATTTGTTACATATCGCGCAAAGTATTTTGACGACTCCTTGTTGGAGTTATTTCCCCTTATTTATTGGAAGTACAATTTGTACCATAGTAACTCATGAACCAGAGGTGAGAGAGAATAGATATTTCACAGTTGGTCATCATTGACCTTGACCTTGAAAAAGGTCACAAGGTCAAAGGTCAAGGTCACATTCTAATTTTTGACATTGTGTTGTGTACAGATCTCCTCCTTTACTATAATAGATAGAGAATTGAAACCTTTACCAAAATGTGTATCATATTAAGATCTTGAATCGTCACTTTTTTTATTTGACATTTTTATAAGAGTTATCTCCCCTAGACCACTAAAATATATTGTGAGTTGCATTATATCACTTTATCTCAGTAACTATAATAGATATTTATATGAAACCTTATATCATTAGTCATCATTTACCTTGCCCTTGAAAATGGACTCAAGGTCAAAGGTCAAGGTCACGTTTGAAATTTTGGCATTGTCTTGTCATCGCTATTCCTTTGAAACGGTAAAGGATAGGCAATAAGTTGTAATGGATAAAATGTTGGCCTCATAAAGGCGCAACTTTTTCCTATTTAGAGGGTAAGGATCCGGCTTCATCTTATAGGAGTTATGCCCCATTACAACCATTGATAATTAGTTTTTCATTAATTGCTTATCAACTATTGATAGTAGAGGCATGGAGTCTTTGCTATAGATCATTAGGACCCTTGACCTTGAAAACAAATACAAGGTCAAAGGTCAAGGTCATTT
>CALYDG010000104.1:0-29234 GCA_944474755.1 Limnoperna fortunei | reverse complement strand
CAGCCTGCAAAAATAAAGGGGGGGGGGGATGTTTCTAAGGTACCCCATCAGAATGTAGTGTGCAGATTTCATCCTAGACCACAGAGAATGGTGAAACAAAATGGACGCCAAATAGTTCGGGGATCGATGTCCTTGAATTGTCGCTACAGTAGAAATCATTCTGACGAACGATAAAAAAATTTCCAGGTCATGAAAGTTAAAGATAGGTTTTTTATGCAAAAATCGCGATTTTCAGAAAAACCATAAATCCTAGCCTTTCGAAAATGGCGCCAATCGATTTAGAATGTCGATTTTACCCCAACCAAGTATCTCGGATGTGCATAAATGTCAACAAAATCGAAAATCGGCAAAAAAAATCAAATGTCGAGACCCAATCGGTACCCCCTAGATTTCAGCGGTTGAATGTTTGTGCATTGATAAATCCTTAAAATATACATCTGAATTATGTCTTCATGAGTTGTTCTAGCTGAAACAAACATTTTTTCTACTTGAGCATTTATTTTGAAATGACATCGAGTGTCGTCCGGTATG
Organism: Limnoperna fortunei; assembly: GCA_944474755.1. NCBI lineage: Eukaryota > Metazoa > Mollusca > Bivalvia > Mytilida > Modiolidae > Limnoperna > Limnoperna fortunei. The sequence goes on along the minus strand of CALYDG010000104.1, from coordinate 28,703 downwards.
CACGACTGCTGTATTTTACCGAACAAAGAAACGGTTTCCCTATTACAATGAATTGAAAGTAACATTCCTTTGAATTAAACTGTCAAAATAGCATCACTGTTGACGTCGCGAAACGTAATTTTGATGATACTTATATGTATATCGCGATCATATGTAATATATCCATGTTAACTGTCCAATGTCAGCCCCCCAAGTGACTTGATTAAAACTAAGTCCACGATAATATAATAGCCTGGTCACGTGACATCAGACGCTGCCCACTCAGATCAAAGCGTTCTATATGTATTTCGTAAATAAAAATCAAAGAATTTTCTGTCTTTCTTATTTATTTCATTTGTAAATACACGAAAACAATATAAAATGTCTTTGTATTTTAAATGTAGAAAACACATAGAAGGTATATATACGTCAAAATTTGATATGTCATCAACAAGCTTCCGTGGCGCAGTGGATAGAGCGCTGAGCTGGCAATACTGACATCCTGAGTTCGATACTAGGATGTGACAAGTCATTTTTGCATGGTTTTCTGCTACGTTTCACGTATATTTTGTGCAGTTATGTACTTTTATATAGAAAAAAAACATTTTTTTTTACGCTGCGGTGTAAAAAATGTCGCTTGATGTGGAAAACATGATTTTTTCTTCCGAAGGAAGAAAGGAACTTTAATTATTAAGGCTTTCCACTTTCCAGTGGAAAGACTTACTGTTATTAGTCTGTTTCTTATTATTATTATTATTATTATTCTTATTTTTTTTCCGCCAACTTTTTTTTCCTTATTATAAATTTTGTTTCGCGACATGTCGTAAAGACATTTTGTACTATGAATGTATGAGACATTACGCTTCCGCAGTTGACCCTGTCACACTGAACACTTTTTCTTTACGGAGTTATTTCCCCTGTCATAAAAAAAGCTTGTGTGCAGATTAACTTTGAAACTGTAAAAGATATCGCAATAAAAGTTGTTCCAAAATGTTCAGCGAAGGAATGCGACACTTTATAACATATCGCATTAAAGAAATTTTCACCTTCTTATAGGAGTTATTTCCCCTTATTTATTGCAAGTACATTTTTGACCAGAGTAACTCATGAACCAGAGGTGATAAAGACTAGATATTTCATAGTTGGTCATCATTGACCTTGACCTTGAAAAAGGTCACAAGGTCAAAGGTCAAGGTCATGTTCTAATTTTTGACCCTTTGTTGTGTGCAGATCTCCTCCTTTACTATTATAGATAGGGAACTGAAACCTTTACCAAAATGTGTATCATATTAAGATCTTGAATCGTCACTTTTTTTATTTGACATTTTATAAGAGTTGTCTCCCCTTAGACCAATAATATGCATTGTGAGTTACATTAGATCACTATATCTCAGTAACTATAACAGATATATACATGAAACCTTATATCATTTGTCATCATTGACCTTGACCTTGAAAATGGACACAAGGTCAAAGGTCAAGGTCACGTTTGAAATTTTGACATTGTCTCGCCATCGCTATTCCCTTGAAACGGTAAAAGATAGGCAATAACTTGTAATAGGTAAAATGTCAACTTTCACCTTGACCTTGCCCAAGGTCACAAGGTCAAAGGTCAAGGTCACCTGGGTTTCAGTACAGCGACATGTGAATTTTTGTACCTTTGGATTCGCTTTGTTTTTTTAGCTTGCTACATGTCGCAATACAATTTGGTGCCAGGCATGGGCAAAAACATGGGGAATTTTAGGGTATTCCGCCAGCCTGCAAAAATAAAGGGGGGGGGGGATGTTTCTAAGGTACCCCATCAGAATGTAGTGTGCAGATTTCATCCTAGACCACAGAGAATGGTGAAACAAAATGGACGCCTAATAGTTCGGGGATCGATGTCCTTGAATTGTCGCTACAGTAGAAATCATTCTGACGAACGATAAAAAAATTTCCAGGTCATGAAAGTTAAAGATAGGTTTTTTATGCAAAAATCGCGATTTTCAGAAAAACCATAAATCCTAGCCTTTCGAAAATGGCGCCAATCGATTTAGAATGTCGATTTTACCCCAACCAAGTATCTCGGATGTGCATAAATGTCAACAAAATCGAAAATCGGCAAAAAAAATCAAATGTCGAGACCCAATCGGTACCCCCTAGATTTCAGCGGTTGAATGTTTGTGCATTGATAAATCCTTAAAATATACATCTGAATTATGTCTTCATGAGTTGTTCTAGCTGAAACAAACATTTTTTCTACTTGAGCATTTATTTTGAAATGACATCGAGTGTCGTCCGGTATGCACGACTGCTGTATTTTACCGAACAAAGAAACGGTTTCCCTATTACAATGAATTGAAAGTAACATTCCTTTGAATTAAACTGTCAAAATAGCATCACTGTTGACGTCGCGAAACGTAATTTTGATGATACTTATATGTATATCGCGATCATATGTAATATATCCATGTTAACTGTCCAATGTCAGCCCCCCAAGTGACTTGATTAAAACTAAGTCCACGATAATATAATAGCCTGGTCACGTGACATCAGACGCTGCCCACTCAGATCAAAGCGTTCTATATGTATTTCGTAAATAAAAATCAAAGAATTTTCTGTCTTTCTTATTTATTTCATTTGTAAATACACGAAAACAATATAAAATGTCTTTGTATTTTAAATGTAGAAAACACATAGAAGGTATATATACGTCAAAATTTGATATGTCATCAACAAGCTTCCGTGGCGCAGTGGATAGAGCGCTGAGCTGGCAATACTGACATCCTGAGTTCGATACTAGGATGTGACAAGTCATTTTTGCATGGTTTTCTGCTACGTTTCACGTATATTTTGTGCAGTTATGTACTTTTATATAGAAAAAAAACATTTTTTTTTACGCTGCGGTGTAAAAAATGTCGCTTGATGTGGAAAACATGATTTTTTCTTCCGAAGGAAGAAAGGAACTTTAATTATTAAGGCTTTCCACTTTCCAGTGGAAAGACTTACTGTTATTAGTCTGTTTCTTATTATTATTATTATTATTATTCTTATTTTTTTTCCGCCAACTTTTTTTTCCTTATTATAAATTTTGTTTCGCGACATGTCGTAAAGACATTTTGTACTATGAATGTATGAGACATTACGCTTCCGCAGTTGACCCTGTCACACTGAACACTTTTTCTTTACGGAGTTATTTCCCCTGTCATAAAAAAAGCTTGTGTGCAGATTAACTTTGAAACTGTAAAAGATATCGCAATAAAAGTTGTTCCAAAATGTTCAGCGAAGGAATGCGACACTTTATAACATATCGCATTAAAGAAATTTTCACCTTCTTATAGGAGTTATTTCCCCTTATTTATTGCAAGTACATTTTTGACCAGAGTAACTCATGAACCAGAGGTGATAAAGACTAGATATTTCATAGTTGGTCATCATTGACCTTGACCTTGAAAAAGGTCACAAGGTCAAAGGTCAAGGTCATGTTCTAATTTTTGACCCTTTGTTGTGTGCAGATCTCCTCCTTTACTATTATAGATAGGGAACTGAAACCTTTACCAAAATGTGTATCATATTAAGATCTTGAATCGTCACTTTTTTTATTTGACATTTTATAAGAGTTGTCTCCCCTTAGACCAATAATATGCATTGTGAGTTACATTAGATCACTATATCTCAGTAACTATAACAGATATATACATGAAACCTTATATCATTTGTCATCATTGACCTTGACCTTGAAAATGGACACAAGGTCAAAGGTCAAGGTCACGTTTGAAATTTTGACATTGTCTCGCCATCGCTATTCCCTTGAAACGGTAAAAGATAGGCAATAACTTGTAATAGGTAAAATGTCAACTTTCACCTTGACCTTGCCCAAGGTCACAAGGTCAAAGGTCAAGGTCACCTGGGTTTCAGTACAGCGACATGTGAATTTTTGTACCTTTGGATTCGCTTTGTTTTTTTAGCTTGCTACATGTCGCAATACAATTTGGTGCCAGGCATGGGCAAAAACATGGGGAATTTTAGGGTATTCCGCCAGCCTGCAAAAATAAAGGGGGGGGGGGATGTTTCTAAGGTACCCCATCAGAATGTAGTGTGCAGATTTCATCCTAGACCACAGAGAATGGTGAAACAAAATGGACGCCAAATAGTTCGGGGATCGATGTCCTTGAATTGTCGCTACAGTAGAAATCATTCTGACGAACGATAAAAAAATTTCCAGGTCATGAAAGTTAAAGATAGGTTTTTTATGCAAAAATCGCGATTTTCAGAAAAACCATAAATCCTAGCCTTTCGAAAATGGCGCCAATCGATTTAGAATGTCGATTTTACCCCAACCAAGTATCTCGGATGTGCATAAATGTCAACAAAATCGAAAATCGGCAAAAAAAATCAAATGTCGAGACCCAATCGGTACCCCCTAGATTTCAGCGGTTGAATGTTTGTGCATTGATAAATCCTTAAAATATACATCTGAATTATGTCTTCATGAGTTGTTCTAGCTGAAACAAACATTTTTTCTACTTGAGCATTTATTTTGAAATGACATCGAGTGTCGTCCGGTATGCACGACTGCTGTATTTTACCGAACAAAGAAACGGTTTCCCTATTACAATGAATTGAAAGTAACATTCCTTTGAATTAAACTGTCAAAATAGCATCACTGTTGACGTCGCGAAACGTAATTTTGATGATACTTATATGTATATCGCGATCATATGTAATATATCCATGTTAACTGTCCAATGTCAGCCCCCCAAGTGACTTGATTAAAACTAAGTCCACGATAATATAATAGCCTGGTCACGTGACATCAGACGCTGCCCACTCAGATCAAAGCGTTCTATATGTATTTCGTAAATAAAAATCAAAGAATTTTCTGTCTTTCTTATTTATTTCATTTGTAAATACACGAAAACAATATAAAATGTCTTTGTATTTTAAATGTAGAAAACACATAGAAGGTATATATACGTCAAAATTTGATATGTCATCAACAAGCTTCCGTGGCGCAGTGGATAGAGCGCTGAGCTGGCAATACTGACATCCTGAGTTCGATACTAGGATGTGACAAGTCATTTTTGCATGGTTTTCTGCTACGTTTCACGTATATTTTGTGCAGTTATGTACTTTTATATAGAAAAAAAACATTTTTTTTTACGCTGCGGTGTAAAAAATGTCGCTTGATGTGGAAAACATGATTTTTTCTTCCGAAGGAAGAAAGGAACTTTAATTATTAAGGCTTTCCACTTTCCAGTGGAAAGACTTACTGTTATTAGTCTGTTTCTTATTATTATTATTATTATTATTCTTATTTTTTTTCCGCCAACTTTTTTTTCCTTATTATAAATTTTGTTTCGCGACATGTCGTAAAGACATTTTGTACTATGAATGTATGAGACATTACGCTTCCGCAGTTGACCCTGTCACACTGAACACTTTTTCTTTACGGAGTTATTTCCCCTGTCATAAAAAAAGCTTGTGTGCAGATTAACTTTGAAACTGTAAAAGATATCGCAATAAAAGTTGTTCCAAAATGTTCAGCGAAGGAATGCGACACTTTATAACATATCGCATTAAAGAAATTTTCACCTTCTTATAGGAGTTATTTCCCCTTATTTATTGCAAGTACATTTTTGACCAGAGTAACTCATGAACCAGAGGTGATAAAGACTAGATATTTCATAGTTGGTCATCATTGACCTTGACCTTGAAAAAGGTCACAAGGTCAAAGGTCAAGGTCATGTTCTAATTTTTGACCCTTTGTTGTGTGCAGATCTCCTCCTTTACTATTATAGATAGGGAACTGAAACCTTTACCAAAATGTGTATCATATTAAGATCTTGAATCGTCACTTTTTTTATTTGACATTTTATAAGAGTTGTCTCCCCTTAGACCAATAATATGCATTGTGAGTTACATTAGATCACTATATCTCAGTAACTATAACAGATATATACATGAAACCTTATATCATTTGTCATCATTGACCTTGACCTTGAAAATGGACACAAGGTCAAAGGTCAAGGTCACGTTTGAAATTTTGACATTGTCTCGCCATCGCTATTCCCTTGAAACGGTAAAAGATAGGCAATAACTTGTAATAGGTAAAATGTCAACTTTCACCTTGACCTTGCCCAAGGTCACAAGGTCAAAGGTCAAGGTCACCTGGGTTTCAGTACAGCGACATGTGAATTTTTGTACCTTTGGATTCGCTTTGTTTTTTTAGCTTGCTACATGTCGCAATACAATTTGGTGCCAGGCATGGGCAAAAACATGGGGAATTTTAGGGTATTCCGCCAGCCTGCAAAAATAAAGGGGGGGGGGGATGTTTCTAAGGTACCCCATCAGAATGTAGTGTGCAGATTTCATCCTAGACCACAGAGAATGGTGAAACAAAATGGACGCCAAATAGTTCGGGGATCGATGTCCTTGAATTGTCGCTACAGTAGAAATCATTCTGACGAACGATAAAAAAATTTCCAGGTCATGAAAGTTAAAGATAGGTTTTTTATGCAAAAATCGCGATTTTCAGAAAAACCATAAATCCTAGCCTTTCGAAAATGGCGCCAATCGATTTAGAATGTCGATTTTACCCCAACCAAGTATCTCGGATGTGCATAAATGTCAACAAAATCGAAAATCGGCAAAAAAAATCAAATGTCGAGACCCAATCGGTACCCCCTAGATTTCAGCGGTTGAATGTTTGTGCATTGATAAATCCTTAAAATATACATCTGAATTATGTCTTCATGAGTTGTTCTAGCTGAAACAAACATTTTTTCTACTTGAGCATTTATTTTGAAATGACATCGAGTGTCGTCCGGTATGCACGACTGCTGTATTTTACCGAACAAAGAAACGGTTTCCCTATTACAATGAATTGAAAGTAACATTCCTTTGAATTAAACTGTCAAAATAGCATCACTGTTGACGTCGCGAAACGTAATTTTGATGATACTTATATGTATATCGCGATCATATGTAATATATCCATGTTAACTGTCCAATGTCAGCCCCCCAAGTGACTTGATTAAAACTAAGTCCACGATAATATAATAGCCTGGTCACGTGACATCAGACGCTGCCCACTCAGATCAAAGCGTTCTATATGTATTTCGTAAATAAAAATCAAAGAATTTTCTGTCTTTCTTATTTATTTCATTTGTAAATACACGAAAACAATATAAAATGTCTTTGTATTTTAAATGTAGAAAACACATAGAAGGTATATATACGTCAAAATTTGATATGTCATCAACAAGCTTCCGTGGCGCAGTGGATAGAGCGCTGAGCTGGCAATACTGACATCCTGAGTTCGATACTAGGATGTGACAAGTCATTTTTGCATGGTTTTCTGCTACGTTTCACGTATATTTTGTGCAGTTATGTACTTTTATATAGAAAAAAAACATTTTTTTTTACGCTGCGGTGTAAAAAATGTCGCTTGATGTGGAAAACATGATTTTTTCTTCCGAAGGAAGAAAGGAACTTTAATTATTAAGGCTTTCCACTTTCCAGTGGAAAGACTTACTGTTATTAGTCTGTTTCTTATTATTATTATTATTATTATTCTTATTTTTTTTCCGCCAACTTTTTTTTCCTTATTATAAATTTTGTTTCGCGACATGTCGTAAAGACATTTTGTACTATGAATGTATGAGACATTACGCTTCCGCAGTTGACCCTGTCACACTGAACACTTTTTCTTTACGGAGTTATTTCCCCTGTCATAAAAAAAGCTTGTGTGCAGATTAACTTTGAAACTGTAAAAGATATCGCAATAAAAGTTGTTCCAAAATGTTCAGCGAAGGAATGCGACACTTTATAACATATCGCATTAAAGAAATTTTCACCTTCTTATAGGAGTTATTTCCCCTTATTTATTGCAAGTACATTTTTGACCAGAGTAACTCATGAACCAGAGGTGATAAAGACTAGATATTTCATAGTTGGTCATCATTGACCTTGACCTTGAAAAAGGTCACAAGGTCAAAGGTCAAGGTCATGTTCTAATTTTTGACCCTTTGTTGTGTGCAGATCTCCTCCTTTACTATTATAGATAGGGAACTGAAACCTTTACCAAAATGTGTATCATATTAAGATCTTGAATCGTCACTTTTTTTATTTGACATTTTATAAGAGTTGTCTCCCCTTAGACCAATAATATGCATTGTGAGTTACATTAGATCACTATATCTCAGTAACTATAACAGATATATACATGAAACCTTATATCATTTGTCATCATTGACCTTGACCTTGAAAATGGACACAAGGTCAAAGGTCAAGGTCACGTTTGAAATTTTGACATTGTCTCGCCATCGCTATTCCCTTGAAACGGTAAAAGATAGGCAATAACTTGTAATAGGTAAAATGTCAACTTTCACCTTGACCTTGCCCAAGGTCACAAGGTCAAAGGTCAAGGTCACCTGGGTTTCAGTACAGCGACATGTGAATTTTTGTACCTTTGGATTCGCTTTGTTTTTTTAGCTTGCTACATGTCGCAATACAATTTGGTGCCAGGCATGGGCAAAAACATGGGGAATTTTAGGGTATTCCGCCAGCCTGCAAAAATAAAGGGGGGGGGGGATGTTTCTAAGGTACCCCATCAGAATGTAGTGTGCAGATTTCATCCTAGACCACAGAGAATGGTGAAACAAAATGGACGCCAAATAGTTCGGGGATCGATGTCCTTGAATTGTCGCTACAGTAGAAATCATTCTGACGAACGATAAAAAAATTTCCAGGTCATGAAAGTTAAAGATAGGTTTTTTATGCAAAAATCGCGATTTTCAGAAAAACCATAAATCCTAGCCTTTCGAAAATGGCGCCAATCGATTTAGAATGTCGATTTTACCCCAACCAAGTATCTCGGATGTGCATAAATGTCAACAAAATCGAAAATCGGCAAAAAAAATCAAATGTCGAGACCCAATCGGTACCCCCTAGATTTCAGCGGTTGAATGTTTGTGCATTGATAAATCCTTAAAATATACATCTGAATTATGTCTTCATGAGTTGTTCTAGCTGAAACAAACATTTTTTCTACTTGAGCATTTATTTTGAAATGACATCGAGTGTCGTCCGGTATGCACGACTGCTGTATTTTACCGAACAAAGAAACGGTTTCCCTATTACAATGAATTGAAAGTAACATTCCTTTGAATTAAACTGTCAAAATAGCATCACTGTTGACGTCGCGAAACGTAATTTTGATGATACTTATATGTATATCGCGATCATATGTAATATATCCATGTTAACTGTCCAATGTCAGCCCCCCAAGTGACTTGATTAAAACTAAGTCCACGATAATATAATAGCCTGGTCACGTGACATCAGACGCTGCCCACTCAGATCAAAGCGTTCTATATGTATTTCGTAAATAAAAATCAAAGAATTTTCTGTCTTTCTTATTTATTTCATTTGTAAATACACGAAAACAATATAAAATGTCTTTGTATTTTAAATGTAGAAAACACATAGAAGGTATATATACGTCAAAATTTGATATGTCATCAACAAGCTTCCGTGGCGCAGTGGATAGAGCGCTGAGCTGGCAATACTGACATCCTGAGTTCGATACTAGGATGTGACAAGTCATTTTTGCATGGTTTTCTGCTACGTTTCACGTATATTTTGTGCAGTTATGTACTTTTATATAGAAAAAAAACATTTTTTTTTACGCTGCGGTGTAAAAAATGTCGCTTGATGTGGAAAACATGATTTTTTCTTCCGAAGGAAGAAAGGAACTTTAATTATTAAGGCTTTCCACTTTCCAGTGGAAAGACTTACTGTTATTAGTCTGTTTCTTATTATTATTAAGGCTTTCCACTTTCCGAGTGGAAAGCCTTCCTGTTATTTGTCTGTTTATTATTATTATTATTCTTTTTTTTCCGCCAAGTTTTCTTTTCCCATTATAAATTTTGTTTCGCGACATGTCGTAAAGACATTTTGTACTATGGATGTATAAGACATTACGCTTTCGCAGTTAACCCTGGCTCACCAAACACTTGTTCTTTACGGAGTTATCTCCCCTGTTACAGAAAAGCTTGTGTGCAGATAAACTATGAAACCGTAAAAGATTTCGCAATAAAACTTTTTGCAAAATGGTCAGCTATTGATCGCGACAATTTGTTACATATCGCGCAAAGTATTTTGATGACTCCTTGCAGGAGTTATTTCCCCTTATTTATTGGAAGTACATTTTGTAGCATTGTAACTCATGAACCAGAGGTGATAGAGACTAGATATTTCACAGTTGGTCATCATTGACCTTGACCTTGAAAAAGGTCACAAGGTCAAAGGTCAAGGTCATGTTCTAATTTTTGACCCTTTGTTGTGTGCAGATCTCCTCCTTTACTATAATAGATAGAGAATTGAAACCTTTACCAAAATGTGTATCATTTTAAGATCTTGAATCGTCACTTTTTTTATTTGACATTTTTATAAGAGTTATCTCCCCTAGACCAATAAAATATATTGTGAATTACATTATATCACCATATCTCAGTTACTATAACAGATATTTATATGAAACCTTATATCATTGGTCATCATTGACCTTGACCTTGAAAATGGACACAAGGTCAAAGGTCAAGGTCACGTTTGAAATTTTGACATTGTCTTGTCATCGCTATTGCATTGAAACGGTAAAAGATAAGCTATAAGTTATAATGGATAAAATGTTGGTCTCATTAAGGCGCAACTTTTTTACATTTGGAGGGAAAGGATCCGACTTCATCTTATAGGAGTTATCCCCCATTACTACCACTGATAATTAGGTTTTCATTAATTACTTATCAACTATTGATAGAAGAGGCATTGGGTCTTCACTATAGACCAGTATGACCCTTGACCTTGAAAATAGAAACAAGGTCAAAGGTCAAGGTCATCTTATAAATTTTGGTATTTATGATAAATAGTCATTTCTTCATAATTATACGACATATTGACATAGGATCTGCACTGTTTGTCCTTTATTGACCCCCAGCATGGTCAAGGTCATATTGACAGAAGTCAAGGTCAAAACATATTTTTCGGAAATTCTGTTTTTTCGTGTAAATTAAATGGTAAATCTTAATATATGCTTTGTTTTTAAAGCATTAAGTATGCAAATATCAAAAACTTGCTGGTCAAGGGCATTTATGTCAATTAACGTCCTATTTTTTAACCTTTTTTATTTCGAAAGATAGCCGAATGGTTTTTTCTTTCGTTTGTTTTTTTTTTATTATTATTATTATTCTTATTGATTTTCCGCCAACTGTTTTTTCCCATTATAAATTTTGTTTCGCGACATGTCGTAAAGACATTTTGTACTATGAATGTATTAGACATTACGCTTTCGCAGTTGACCCTGGCACACCGAACACTTGTTCTTTAGGGAGTTATCTCCCCTGTTACTGAAAAGCTTGTGTGCAGATAAACTATGAAACTGTAAAAGGTTTCGCAATAAAAGTTGTTGCAAAATGGTCAGCTATGGATTGCGACAATTTGTTACATATCGCGCAAAGTATTTTGACGACTCCTTGTAGGAGTTATTTCCCCTTATTTATTGGAAGTACAATTTGTACTATTGTAACTCATGAACCAGAGGTGATATAGACTAGATATTTCACAGTTGGTCATCATTGACCTTGACCTTGAAAAAGGTCACAAGGTCAAAGGTCAAGGTCATGTTCTAATTTTTGACACTTGGTTGTGTGCAGATCTCCTCCTTTACTATAATAGATAGAGAACTGAAACCTTTACCAAAATGTGTATCATATTGAGATCTTGAATCGTCACTTTTTTTATTTGACATTTTTATAGGAGTTATCTCCCCTAGACCAATAAAATGTATTGTAAATTGCATTATATCACTATATCTCAGTAACTATAACAGATATATATATGAAACCTCATATCATTGGTCATCATTGACCTTGACCTTGAAAATGGACACAAAGTCAAAGGTCAAGGTCACATTTGAAATTTTGGCATTGTCTTGTCATCGCTATTACTTTGAAACGGTAAAAGATAGGCTATAAGTTATAATGGATGAAATGTTGGTCTCATAAAGGCGCAACTTTTTTCTATTTAGAGGGAAAGGATCCGGCTTCATCTTATAGGAGTTATCCCCCATTAAAACCATTGATAATTAGTTTTTCATTAATTACTTATCAACTATTGATAGTAGAGGCATGGGGTCTTCATTATGGATCATTAGGACCCTTGACCTTGAAAACAAATACAAGGTCAAAGGTCAAGGTCATTTTCTAATTTTTTGTATATATTATAAGTAGTCATATCTTAATGACTTTAAGAGATATTGGCATAAAATCTTCAATGTTGATCACTGTTGACCTTCAGCATGGTCAAGGTCATGCTGTAAAAGTCAAGGTCAAAGTCCTTTATAAATGTTTTTCATGGTACTATGTATTTTGAATGGCTTCTTCTTTTAATGCTATTGCCTATAAGTAATATTTACATAGATTAAAAGATCAGTTTTCAAGGTCATTCAAGTTTTCTTACGTCCTATTTAATGACCTTTCTTATTGTTAAAGATATCTAAATAGTTTTTTAATAATTTTTGTTCTTATTAATTGCTATAGACAAATTACGTATGTTTCTTAGCTTTTTGGTTTCAAGGTCATTTATTTAAGGTCTTCTTTTGAAGTGGAAAGCCTATTAATCGTTCTTTAGAACGATTGAACCTATATTTATTATTATTATTCTTATTTTTTTTCCGCCAACTTTTTTTTCCTTATTATAAATTTTGTTTCGCGACATGTCGTAAAGACATTTTGTACTATGAATGTATGAGACATTACGCTTCCGCAGTTGACCCTGTCACACTGAACACTTTTTCTTTACGGAGTTATTTCCCCTGTCATAAAAAAAGCTTGTGTGCAGATTAACTTTGAAACTGTAAAAGATATCGCAATAAAAGTTGTTCCAAAATGTTCAGCGAAGGAATGCGACACTTTATAACATATCGCATTAAAGAAATTTTCACCTTCTTATAGGAGTTATTTCCCCTTATTTATTGCAAGTACATTTTTGACCAGAGTAACTCATGAACCAGAGGTGATAAAGACTAGATATTTCATAGTTGGTCATCATTGACCTTGACCTTGAAAAAGGTCACAAGGTCAAAGGTCAAGGTCATGTTCTAATTTTTGACCCTTTGTTGTGTGCAGATCTCCTCCTTTACTATTATAGATAGGGAACTGAAACCTTTACCAAAATGTGTATCATATTAAGATCTTGAATCGTCACTTTTTTTATTTGACATTTTATAAGAGTTGTCTCCCCTTAGACCAATAATATGCATTGTGAGTTACATTAGATCACTATATCTCAGTAACTATAACAGATATATACATGAAACCTTATATCATTTGTCATCATTGACCTTGACCTTGAAAATGGACACAAGGTCAAAGGTCAAGGTCACGTTTGAAATTTTGACATTGTCTCGCCATCGCTATTCCCTTGAAACGGTAAAAGATAGGCAATAACTTGTAATAGGTAAAATGTCAACTTTCACCTTGACCTTGCCCAAGGTCACAAGGTCAAAGGTCAAGGTCACCTGGGTTTCAGTACAGCGACATGTGAATTTTTGTACCTTTGGATTCGCTTTGTTTTTTTAGCTTGCTACATGTCGCAATACAATTTGGTGCCAGGCATGGGCAAAAACATGGGGAATTTTAGGGTATTCCGCCAGCCTGCAAAAATAAAGGGGGGGGGGATGTTTCTAAGGTACCCCATCAGAATGTAGTGTGCAGATTTCATCCTAGACCACAGAGAATGGTGAAACAAAATGGACGCCAAATAGTTCGGGGATCGATGTCCTTGAATTGTCGCTACAGTAGAAATCATTCTGACGAACGATAAAAAAATTTCCAGGTCATGAAAGTTAAAGATAGGTTTTTTATGCAAAAATCGCGATTTTCAGAAAAACCATAAATCCTAGCCTTTCGAAAATGGCGCCAATCGATTTAGAATGTCGATTTTACCCCAACCAAGTATCTCGGATGTGCATAAATGTCAACAAAATCGAAAATCGGCAAAAAAAATCAAATGTCGAGACCCAATCGGTACCCCCTAGATTTCAGCGGTTGAATGTTTGTGCATTGATAAATCCTTAAAATATACATCTGAATTATGTCTTCATGAGTTGTTCTAGCTGAAACAAACATTTTTTCTACTTGAGCATTTATTTTGAAATGACATCGAGTGTCGTCCGGTATGCACGACTGCTGTATTTTACCGAACAAAGAAACGGTTTCCCTATTACAATGAATTGAAAGTAACATTCCTTTGAATTAAACTGTCAAAATAGCATCACTGTTGACGTCGCGAAACGTAATTTTGATGATACTTATATGTATATCGCGATCATATGTAATATATCCATGTTAACTGTCCAATGTCAGCCCCCCAAGTGACTTGATTAAAACTAAGTCCACGATAATATAATAGCCTGGTCACGTGACATCAGACGCTGCCCACTCAGATCAAAGCGTTCTATATGTATTTCGTAAATAAAAATCAAAGAATTTTCTGTCTTTCTTATTTATTTCATTTGTAAATACACGAAAACAATATAAAATGTCTTTGTATTTTAAATGTAGAAAACACATAGAAGGTATATATACGTCAAAATTTGATATGTCATCAACAAGCTTCCGTGGCGCAGTGGATAGAGCGCTGAGCTGGCAATACTGACATCCTGAGTTCGATACTAGGATGTGACAAGTCATTTTTGCATGGTTTTCTGCTACGTTTCACGTATATTTTGTGCAGTTATGTACTTTTATATAGAAAAAAAACATTTTTTTTTACGCTGCGGTGTAAAAAATGTCGCTTGATGTGGAAAACATGATTTTTTCTTCCGAAGGAAGAAAGGAACTTTAATTATTAAGGCTTTCCACTTTCCAGTGGAAAGACTTACTGTTATTAGTCTGTTTCTTATTATTATTAAGGCTTTCCACTTTCCGAGTGGAAAGCCTTCCTGTTATTTGTCTGTTTATTATTATTATTATTCTTTTTTTTCCGCCAAGTTTTCTTTTCCCATTATAAATTTTGTTTCGCGACATGTCGTAAAGACATTTTGTACTATGCATGTATAAGACATTACGCTTTCGCAGTTGACCCTGTCACACCGAACACTTGTTCTTTACGGAGTTATCTCCCCTGTTACAGAAAAGCTTGTGTGCAGATAAACTATGAAACCGTAAAAGATTTCACAATAAAAGTTGTTGCAAAATGGTCAGCTATGGATTGCGACAATTTGTTACATATCGCGCAAAGTATTTTGATGACTCCTTGTAGGAGTTATTTCCCCTTATTTATTGGAAGTAAAATTTGTACCATTGTAACTCATGAAATAGAGGTGATATAGACTAGATATTTCACAGTTGGTCATCATTGACCTTGACCTTGAAAAAGGTCACAAGGTCAAAGGTCAAGGTCATGTTCTAATTTCTGACCCTTGGTTGTGTGCAGATCTTCTCCTTTACTATAATAGATAGAGAACTGAAACCTTTACCAAAATGTGTATCATATTAAGATCTTGAAACGTCACTTTTTTTATTTGACATTTTATAAGAGTTGTCTCCCCTTAGACCAATAATATGCATTGTGAGTTACATTAGATCACTATATCTCAGTAACTATAACAGATATATACATGAAACCTTATATCATTGGTCATCATTGACCTTGACCTTGAAAATGGACACAAGGTCAAAGGTCAAGGTCACGTTTGAAATTTTGACATTGTCTCGCCATTGCTATTCCCTTGAAACGGTAAAAGATAGGCAATAACTTGTAATAGGTAAAATGTCAACTTTCACCTTGACCTTGCCCAAGGTCACAAGGTCAAAGGTCAAGGTCACCTGGGTTTCAGTACAGCGACATGTGAATTTTTGTACCTTTGGATTCGCTTTGTTTTTTTAGCTTGCTACATGTCACAATAAAATTTGGTGCCAGGCATGGGCAAAAACATGGGGAATTTTAGGGTATTCCGCCAGCCTGCAAAAATAAAGGGGGGGGGGGTGTTTATAAGGTACCCCATCAGAATGTAGTGTGCAGATTTCATCCTAGACCACAGAGAATGGTGAAACAAAATGGACGCCAAATAGGTCTGGGATCGATGTCCTTGATTTGTCGCTACAGTAGAAATCATTCTGACGAACGATAAAAAAATTTCCAGGTCATGAAAGTTAAAGATAGGTTTTTTATGCAAAAATCGCGATTTTCAGAAAAACCATAAATTCTAGCCTTTCGAAAATGGCGCCAATCGATTTAGAATGTCGATTTTACCCCAACCAAGTATCTCGGATGTGCATAAATGTCAACAAAATCGAAAATCCGCAAAAAAAATCAAATGTCGAGACCCAATCGGTACCCCCTAGATTTCAGCGGTTGAATGTTTGTGCATTGATAAATCCTTAAAATATACATCTGAATTATGTCTTCATGAGTTGTTCTAGCTGAAACAAACATTTTTTCTACTTGAGCATTTATTTTGAAACGCCATCGAGTGTCGTCCGGTATGCACGACTGCAGTATTTTACCGAGCAAAGAAACGGTTTCCCTATTACAATGAATTGAAAGTAACATTCCTGTGAATTAAACTGTCAAAATAGCATCACTGTTGACCTCCTGAAAAGTCACCTTTTCAACAAAAAAAAAAAAAAAAAAAAAAAAAAAAACAACTTCGTGATAATATATAAAATTGTCACGTGACTTCAGTCGTTTCCACCAGTCAAATCAATGCGTTTTATTTGTATTTTATAAATAAAAATCAAAGAATTTTCTGTCTTTCTTATTTATTTCATTGGTAAATACACGAAAACATTACAAAATGTCTTTGTATTTTAAATGTAGAAAACACATTGAAGGTATATATACGTCAAAATTTGACTTTCTGCATATCGTCTTCCGTGGTCCAGTGGTATCAACGAGGGCTGGCAAGACTGACATCGTCGGTTCGAGCCTAGGATGTGACATATGATTTTTGCATGCTTTTCTGCTACGTTTCACGTATATTTTATGCAGTTATGGTTTTTTATATAGAAAAAACCAAAAAAAAACTGAAATTTTTTTACGCCGCGGTGTAAAAAATGTCGATGGAAGTGGTAAGCCATGATTATTTGTGGCGAAGTCACAAATGAACCTATATTTATTATTATTATTCTTATTTTTTTTCCGCCAACTTTTTTTTCCTTATTATAAATTTTGTTTCGCGACATGTCGTAAAGACATTTTGTACTATGAATGTATGAGACATTACGCTTCCGCAGTTGACCCTGTCACACTGAACACTTTTTCTTTACGGAGTTATTTCCCCTGTCATAAAAAAAGCTTGTGTGCAGATTAACTTTGAAACTGTAAAAGATATCGCAATAAAAGTTGTTCCAAAATGTTCAGCGAAGGAATGCGACACTTTATAACATATCGCATTAAAGAAATTTTCACCTTCTTATAGGAGTTATTTCCCCTTATTTATTGCAAGTACATTTTTGACCAGAGTAACTCATGAACCAGAGGTGATAAAGACTAGATATTTCATAGTTGGTCATCATTGACCTTGACCTTGAAAAAGGTCACAAGGTCAAAGGTCAAGGTCATGTTCTAATTTTTGACCCTTTGTTGTGTGCAGATCTCCTCCTTTACTATTATAGATAGGGAACTGAAACCTTTACCAAAATGTGTATCATATTAAGATCTTGAATCGTCACTTTTTTTATTTGACATTTTATAAGAGTTGTCTCCCCTTAGACCAATAATATGCATTGTGAGTTACATTAGATCACTATATCTCAGTAACTATAACAGATATATACATGAAACCTTATATCATTTGTCATCATTGACCTTGACCTTGAAAATGGACACAAGGTCAAAGGTCAAGGTCACGTTTGAAATTTTGACATTGTCTCGCCATCGCTATTCCCTTGAAACGGTAAAAGATAGGCAATAACTTGTAATAGGTAAAATGTCAACTTTCACCTTGACCTTGCCCAAGGTCACAAGGTCAAAGGTCAAGGTCACCTGGGTTTCAGTACAGCGACATGTGAATTTTTGTACCTTTGGATTCGCTTTGTTTTTTTAGCTTGCTACATGTCGCAATACAATTTGGTGCCAGGCATGGGCAAAAACATGGGGAATTTTAGGGTATTCCGCCAGCCTGCAAAAATAAAGGGGGGGGGGATGTTTCTAAGGTACCCCATCAGAATGTAGTGTGCAGATTTCATCCTAGACCACAGAGAATGGTGAAACAAAATGGACGCCAAATAGTTCGGGGATCGATGTCCTTGAATTGTCGCTACAGTAGAAATCATTCTGACGAACGATAAAAAAATTTCCAGGTCATGAAAGTTAAAGATAGGTTTTTTATGCAAAAATCGCGATTTTCAGAAAAACCATAAATCCTAGCCTTTCGAAAATGGCGCCAATCGATTTAGAATGTCGATTTTACCCCAACCAAGTATCTCGGATGTGCATAAATGTCAACAAAATCGAAAATCGGCAAAAAAAATCAAATGTCGAGACCCAATCGGTACCCCCTAGATTTCAGCGGTTGAATGTTTGTGCATTGATAAATCCTTAAAATATACATCTGAATTATGTCTTCATGAGTTGTTCTAGCTGAAACAAACATTTTTTCTACTTGAGCATTTATTTTGAAATGACATCGAGTGTCGTCCGGTATGCACGACTGCTGTATTTTACCGAACAAAGAAACGGTTTCCCTATTACAATGAATTGAAAGTAACATTCCTTTGAATTAAACTGTCAAAATAGCATCACTGTTGACGTCGCGAAACGTAATTTTGATGATACTTATATGTATATCGCGATCATATGTAATATATCCATGTTAACTGTCCAATGTCAGCCCCCCAAGTGACTTGATTAAAACTAAGTCCACGATAATATAATAGCCTGGTCACGTGACATCAGACGCTGCCCACTCAGATCAAAGCGTTCTATATGTATTTCGTAAATAAAAATCAAAGAATTTTCTGTCTTTCTTATTTATTTCATTTGTAAATACACGAAAACAATATAAAATGTCTTTGTATTTTAAATGTAGAAAACACATAGAAGGTATATATACGTCAAAATTTGATATGTCATCAACAAGCTTCCGTGGCGCAGTGGATAGAGCGCTGAGCTGGCAATACTGACATCCTGAGTTCGATACTAGGATGTGACAAGTCATTTTTGCATGGTTTTCTGCTACGTTTCACGTATATTTTGTGCAGTTATGTACTTTTATATAGAAAAAAAACATTTTTTTTTACGCTGCGGTGTAAAAAATGTCGCTTGATGTGGAAAACATGATTTTTTCTTCCGAAGGAAGAAAGGAACTTTAATTATTAAGGCTTTCCACTTTCCAGTGGAAAGACTTACTGTTATTAGTCTGTTTCTTATTATTAAGGCTTTCCACTTTCCGAGTGGAAAGCCTTCCTGTTATTTGTCTGTTTATTATTATTATTATTCTTTTTTTTCCGCCAAGTTTTCTTTTCCCATTATAAATTTTGTTTCGCGACATGTCGTAAAGACATTTTGTACTATGGATGTATGAGACATTACGCTTTCGCAGTTAACCCTGGCTCACCGAACACTTGTTCTTTACGGAGTTATCTCCCCTGTTACAGAAAAGCTTGTGTGCAGATAAACTATGAAACCGTAAACGATTTCGCAATAAAACTTTTTGCAAAATGGTCAGCTATTGATCGCGACAATTTGTTACATATCGCGCAAAGTATTTTGACGATTCCTTGCAGGAGTTATTTCCCCTTATTTATTGGAAGTACATTTTGTAGCATTGTAACTCATGAACCAGAGGTGATAGAGACTAGATATTTCACAGTTGGTCATCATTGACCTTGACCTTGAAAAGGGTCACAAGGTCAAAGGTCAAGGTCATGTTCTAATTTTTGACCCTTTGTTGTGTGCAGATCTCCTCCTTTACTATAATAGATAGAGAACTGAAACCTTTACCAAAATGTGTATCATATTAAGATCTTGAATCGTCACTTTTTTTATTTGACATTTTTATAAGAGTTATCTCCCCTAGACCAATAAAATTTTTTGTGAATTACATTATATCACCATATCTCAGTTACTATAACAGATATTTATATGAAACCTTATATCATTGGTCATCATTGACCTTGACCTTGAAAATGGACACAAGGTCAAAGGTCAAGGTCACGTTTGAAATTTTGACATTGTCTTGTCATCGCTATTGCATTGAAACGGTAAAAGATAAGCTATAAGTTATAATGGATAAAATGTTGGTCTCATTAAGGCGCAACTTTTTTACATTTGGAGGGAAAGGATCCGACTTCATCTTATAGGAGTTATCCCCCATTACTACCACTGATAATTAGGTTTTCATTAATTACTTATCAACTATTGATAGTAGAGGCATTGGGTCTTCACTATAGACCAGTATGACCCTTGACCTTGAAAATAGAAACAAGGTCAAAGGTCAAGGTCATCTTATAAATTTTGGTATTTATGATAAATAGTCATTTCTTCATAATTATACAACATATTGACATAGGATCTGCACTGCTTGTCCTTTATTGACCCTCAGCATGGTCAAGGTCATATTGACAGAAGTCAAGGTCAAAACATATTTTTCCGAAATTCTGCTTTTTCGTGTAAATTAAATGGTAAATCTTATTAAATGCTTTGTTTTTAAAGCATTAAGTATGCAAATATCAAAAACTTGCTGATCAAGAACATTTATGTCAATTAACGTCCTATTTTTTTACCTTTTTTATTTCGAAAGATAGCCGAATGGTTTTTCTTTCGTGTGTTTATTTTGAAAATAAAAGTCAATTTCCATAAACCAAAGTCAATGTCAAGGTCATTTTTGCGATAAGTGGAAAGCCTCTCATTTGTTCGGTAGAACCAATGAACTTATATTTATTATTATTATTATTCTTATTTTTTTTCCGCCAACTTTTTTTTCCTTATTATAAATTTTGTTTCGCGACATGTCGTAAAGACATTTTGTACTATGAATGTATGAGACATTACGCTTCCGCAGTTGACCCTGTCACACTGAACACTTTTTCTTTACGGAGTTATTTCCCCTGTCATAAAAAAAGCTTGTGTGCAGATTAACTTTGAAACTGTAAAAGATATCGCAATAAAAGTTGTTCCAAAATGTTCAGCGAAGGAATGCGACACTTTATAACATATCGCATTAAAGAAATTTTCACCTTCTTATAGGAGTTATTTCCCCTTATTTATTGCAAGTACATTTTTGACCAGAGTAACTCATGAACCAGAGGTGATAAAGACTAGATATTTCATAGTTGGTCATCATTGACCTTGACCTTGAAAAAGGTCACAAGGTCAAAGGTCAAGGTCATGTTCTAATTTTTGACCCTTTGTTGTGTGCAGATCTCCTCCTTTACTATTATAGATAGGGAACTGAAACCTTTACCAAAATGTGTATCATATTAAGATCTTGAATCGTCACTTTTTTTATTTGACATTTTATAAGAGTTGTCTCCCCTTAGACCAATAATATGCATTGTGAGTTACATTAGATCACTATATCTCAGTAACTATAACAGATATATACATGAAACCTTATATCATTTGTCATCATTGACCTTGACCTTGAAAATGGACACAAGGTCAAAGGTCAAGGTCACGTTTGAAATTTTGACATTGTCTCGCCATCGCTATTCCCTTGAAACGGTAAAAGATAGGCAATAACTTGTAATAGGTAAAATGTCAACTTTCACCTTGACCTTGCCCAAGGTCACAAGGTCAAAGGTCAAGGTCACCTGGGTTTCAGTACAGCGACATGTGAATTTTTGTACCTTTGGATTCGCTTTGTTTTTTTAGCTTGCTACATGTCGCAATACAATTTGGTGCCAGGCATGGGCAAAAACATGGGGAATTTTAGGGTATTCCGCCAGCCTGCAAAAATAAAGGGGGGGGGGGATGTTTCTAAGGTACCCCATCAGAATGTAGTGTGCAGATTTCATCCTAGACCACAGAGAATGGTGAAACAAAATGGACGCCAAATAGTTCGGGGATCGATGTCCTTGAATTGTCGCTACAGTAGAAATCATTCTGACGAACGATAAAAAAATTTCCAGGTCATGAAAGTTAAAGATAGGTTTTTTATGCAAAAATCGCGATTTTCAGAAAAACCATAAATCCTAGCCTTTCGAAAATGGCGCCAATCGATTTAGAATGTCGATTTTACCCCAACCAAGTATCTCGGATGTGCATAAATGTCAACAAAATCGAAAATCGGCAAAAAAAATCAAATGTCGAGACCCAATCGGTACCCCCTAGATTTCAGCGGTTGAATGTTTGTGCATTGATAAATCCTTAAAATATACATCTGAATTATGTCTTCATGAGTTGTTCTAGCTGAAACAAACATTTTTTCTACTTGAGCATTTATTTTGAAATGACATCGAGTGTCGTCCGGTATGCACGACTGCTGTATTTTACCGAACAAAGAAACGGTTTCCCTATTACAATGAATTGAAAGTAACATTCCTTTGAATTAAACTGTCAAAATAGCATCACTGTTGACGTCGCGAAACGTAATTTTGATGATACTTATATGTATATCGCGATCATATGTAATATATCCATGTTAACTGTCCAATGTCAGCCCCCCAAGTGACTTGATTAAAACTAAGTCCACGATAATATAATAGCCTGGTCACGTGACATCAGACGCTGCCCACTCAGATCAAAGCGTTCTATATGTATTTCGTAAATAAAAATCAAAGAATTTTCTGTCTTTCTTATTTATTTCATTTGTAAATACACGAAAACAATATAAAATGTCTTTGTATTTTAAATGTAGAAAACACATAGAAGGTATATATACGTCAAAATTTGATATGTCATCAACAAGCTTCCGTGGCGCAGTGGATAGAGCGCTGAGCTGGCAATACTGACATCCTGAGTTCGATACTAGGATGTGACAAGTCATTTTTGCATGGTTTTCTGCTACGTTTCACGTATATTTTGTGCAGTTATGTACTTTTATATAGAAAAAAAACATTTTTTTTTACGCTGCGGTGTAAAAAATGTCGCTTGATGTGGAAAACATGATTTTTTCTTCCGAAGGAAGAAAGGAACTTTAATTATTAAGGCTTTCCACTTTCCAGTGGAAAGACTTACTGTTATTAGTCTGTTTCTTATTATTATTATTATTATTATTCTTATTTTTTTTCCGCCAACTTTTTTTTCCTTATTATAAATTTTGTTTCGCGACATGTCGTAAAGACATTTTGTACTATGAATGTATGAGACATTACGCTTCCGCAGTTGACCCTGTCACACTGAACACTTTTTCTTTACGGAGTTATTTCCCCTGTCATAAAAAAAGCTTGTGTGCAGATTAACTTTGAAACTGTAAAAGATATCGCAATAAAAGTTGTTCCAAAATGTTCAGCGAAGGAATGCGACACTTTATAACATATCGCATTAAAGAAATTTTCACCTTCTTATAGGAGTTATTTCCCCTTATTTATTGCAAGTACATTTTTGACCAGAGTAACTCATGAACCAGAGGTGATAAAGACTAGATATTTCATAGTTGGTCATCATTGACCTTGACCTTGAAAAAGGTCACAAGGTCAAAGGTCAAGGTCATGTTCTAATTTTTGACCCTTTGTTGTGTGCAGATCTCCTCCTTTACTATTATAGATAGGGAACTGAAACCTTTACCAAAATGTGTATCATATTAAGATCTTGAATCGTCACTTTTTTTATTTGACATTTTATAAGAGTTGTCTCCCCTTAGACCAATAATATGCATTGTGAGTTACATTAGATCACTATATCTCAGTAACTATAACAGATATATACATGAAACCTTATATCATTTGTCATCATTGACCTTGACCTTGAAAATGGACACAAGGTCAAAGGTCAAGGTCACGTTTGAAATTTTGACATTGTCTCGCCATCGCTATTCCCTTGAAACGGTAAAAGATAGGCAATAACTTGTAATAGGTAAAATGTCAACTTTCACCTTGACCTTGCCCAAGGTCACAAGGTCAAAGGTCAAGGTCACCTGGGTTTCAGTACAGCGACATGTGAATTTTTGTACCTTTGGATTCGCTTTGTTTTTTTAGCTTGCTACATGTCGCAATACAATTTGGTGCCAGGCATGGGCAAAAACATGGGGAATTTTAGGGTATTCCGCCAGCCTGCAAAAATAAAGGGGGGGGGGGATGTTTCTAAGGTACCCCATCAGAATGTAGTGTGCAGATTTCATCCTAGACCACAGAGAATGGTGAAACAAAATGGACGCCAAATAGTTCGGGGATCGATGTCCTTGAATTGTCGCTACAGTAGAAATCATTCTGACGAACGATAAAAAAATTTCCAGGTCATGAAAGTTAAAGATAGGTTTTTTATGCAAAAATCGCGATTTTCAGAAAAACCATAAATCCTAGCCTTTCGAAAATGGCGCCAATCGATTTAGAATGTCGATTTTACCCCAACCAAGTATCTCGGATGTGCATAAATGTCAACAAAATCGAAAATCGGCAAAAAAAATCAAATGTCGAGACCCAATCGGTACCCCCTAGATTTCAGCGGTTGAATGTTTGTGCATTGATAAATCCTTAAAATATACATCTGAATTATGTCTTCATGAGTTGTTCTAGCTGAAACAAACATTTTTTCTACTTGAGCATTTATTTTGAAATGACATCGAGTGTCGTCCGGTATGCACGACTGCTGTATTTTACCGAACAAAGAAACGGTTTCCCTATTACAATGAATTGAAAGTAACATTCCTTTGAATTAAACTGTCAAAATAGCATCACTGTTGACGTCGCGAAACGTAATTTTGATGATACTTATATGTATATCGCGATCATATGTAATATATCCATGTTAACTGTCCAATGTCAGCCCCCCAAGTGACTTGATTAAAACTAAGTCCACGATAATATAATAGCCTGGTCACGTGACATCAGACGCTGCCCACTCAGATCAAAGCGTTCTATATGTATTTCGTAAATAAAAATCAAAGAATTTTCTGTCTTTCTTATTTATTTCATTTGTAAATACACGAAAACAATATAAAATGTCTTTGTATTTTAAATGTAGAAAACACATAGAAGGTATATATACGTCAAAATTTGATATGTCATCAACAAGCTTCCGTGGCGCAGTGGATAGAGCGCTGAGCTGGCAATACTGACATCCTGAGTTCGATACTAGGATGTGACAAGTCATTTTTGCATGGTTTTCTGCTACGTTTCACGTATATTTTGTGCAGTTATGTACTTTTATATAGAAAAAAAACATTTTTTTTTACGCTGCGGTGTAAAAAATGTCGCTTGATGTGGAAAACATGATTTTTTCTTCCGAAGGAAGAAAGGAACTTTAATTATTAAGGCTTTCCACTTTCCAGTGGAAAGACTTACTGTTATTAGTCTGTTTCTTATTATTATTATTATTATTATTCTTATTTTTTTTCCGCCAACTTTTTTTTCCTTATTATAAATTTTGTTTCGCGACATGTCGTAAAGACATTTTGTACTATGAATGTATGAGACATTACGCTTCCGCAGTTGACCCTGTCACACTGAACACTTTTTCTTTACGGAGTTATTTCCCCTGTCATAAAAAAAGCTTGTGTGCAGATTAACTTTGAAACTGTAAAAGATATCGCAATAAAAGTTGTTCCAAAATGTTCAGCGAAGGAATGCGACACTTTATAACATATCGCATTAAAGAAATTTTCACCTTCTTATAGGAGTTATTTCCCCTTATTTATTGCAAGTACATTTTTGACCAGAGTAACTCATGAACCAGAGGTGATAAAGACTAGATATTTCATAGTTGGTCATCATTGACCTTGACCTTGAAAAAGGTCACAAGGTCAAAGGTCAAGGTCATGTTCTAATTTTTGACCCTTTGTTGTGTGCAGATCTCCTCCTTTACTATTATAGATAGGGAACTGAAACCTTTACCAAAATGTGTATCATATTAAGATCTTGAATCGTCACTTTTTTTATTTGACATTTTATAAGAGTTGTCTCCCCTTAGACCAATAATATGCATTGTGAGTTACATTAGATCACTATATCTCAGTAACTATAACAGATATATACATGAAACCTTATATCATTTGTCATCATTGACCTTGACCTTGAAAATGGACACAAGGTCAAAGGTCAAGGTCACGTTTGAAATTTTGACATTGTCTCGCCATCGCTATTCCCTTGAAACGGTAAAAGATAGGCAATAACTTGTAATAGGTAAAATGTCAACTTTCACCTTGACCTTGCCCAAGGTCACAAGGTCAAAGGTCAAGGTCACCTGGGTTTCAGTACAGCGACATGTGAATTTTTGTACCTTTGGATTCGCTTTGTTTTTTTAGCTTGCTACATGTCGCAATACAATTTGGTGCCAGGCATGGGCAAAAACATGGGGAATTTTAGGGTATTCCGCCAGCCTGCAAAAATAAAGGGGGGGGGGGATGTTTCTAAGGTACCCCATCAGAATGTAGTGTGCAGATTTCATCCTAGACCACAGAGAATGGTGAAACAAAATGGACGCCAAATAGTTCGGGGATCGATGTCCTTGAATTGTCGCTACAGTAGAAATCATTCTGACGAACGATAAAAAAATTTCCAGGTCATGAAAGTTAAAGATAGGTTTTTTATGCAAAAATCGCGATTTTCAGAAAAACCATAAATCCTAGCCTTTCGAAAATGGCGCCAATCGATTTAGAATGTCGATTTTACCCCAACCAAGTATCTCGGATGTGCATAAATGTCAACAAAATCGAAAATCGGCAAAAAAAATCAAATGTCGAGACCCAATCGGTACCCCCTAGATTTCAGCGGTTGAATGTTTGTGCATTGATAAATCCTTAAAATATACATCTGAATTATGTCTTCATGAGTTGTTCTAGCTGAAACAAACATTTTTTCTACTTGAGCATTTATTTTGAAATGACATCGAGTGTCGTCCGGTATGCACGACTGCTGTATTTTACCGAACAAAGAAACGGTTTCCCTATTACAATGAATTGAAAGTAACATTCCTTTGAATTAAACTGTCAAAATAGCATCACTGTTGACGTCGCGAAACGTAATTTTGATGATACTTATATGTATATCGCGATCATATGTAATATATCCATGTTAACTGTCCAATGTCAGCCCCCCAAGTGACTTGATTAAAACTAAGTCCACGATAATATAATAGCCTGGTCACGTGACATCAGACGCTGCCCACTCAGATCAAAGCGTTCTATATGTATTTCGTAAATAAAAATCAAAGAATTTTCTGTCTTTCTTATTTATTTCATTTGTAAATACACGAAAACAATATAAAATGTCTTTGTATTTTAAATGTAGAAAACACATAGAAGGTATATATACGTCAAAATTTGATATGTCATCAACAAGCTTCCGTGGCGCAGTGGATAGAGCGCTGAGCTGGCAATACTGACATCCTGAGTTCGATACTAGGATGTGACAAGTCATTTTTGCATGGTTTTCTGCTACGTTTCACGTATATTTTGTGCAGTTATGTACTTTTATATAGAAAAAAAACATTTTTTTTTACGCTGCGGTGTAAAAAATGTCGCTTGATGTGGAAAACATGATTTTTTCTTCCGAAGGAAGAAAGGAACTTTAATTATTAAGGCTTTCCACTTTCCAGTGGAAAGACTTACTGTTATTAGTCTGTTTCTTATTATTATTATTATTATTATTCTTATTTTTTTTCCGCCAACTTTTTTTTCCTTATTATAAATTTTGTTTCGCGACATGTCGTAAAGACATTTTGTACTATGAATGTATGAGACATTACGCTTCCGCAGTTGACCCTGTCACACTGAACACTTTTTCTTTACGGAGTTATTTCCCCTGTCATAAAAAAAGCTTGTGTGCAGATTAACTTTGAAACTGTAAAAGATATCGCAATAAAAGTTGTTCCAAAATGTTCAGCGAAGGAATGCGACACTTTATAACATATCGCATTAAAGAAATTTTCACCTTCTTATAGGAGTTATTTCCCCTTATTTATTGCAAGTACATTTTTGACCAGAGTAACTCATGAACCAGAGGTGATAAAGACTAGATATTTCATAGTTGGTCATCATTGACCTTGACCTTGAAAAAGGTCACAAGGTCAAAGGTCAAGGTCATGTTCTAATTTTTGACCCTTTGTTGTGTGCAGATCTCCTCCTTTACTATTATAGATAGGGAACTGAAACCTTTACCAAAATGTGTATCATATTAAGATCTTGAATCGTCACTTTTTTTATTTGACATTTTATAAGAGTTGTCTCCCCTTAGACCAATAATATGCATTGTGAGTTACATTAGATCACTATATCTCAGTAACTATAACAGATATATACATGAAACCTTATATCATTTGTCATCATTGACCTTGACCTTGAAAATGGACACAAGGTCAAAGGTCAAGGTCACGTTTGAAATTTTGACATTGTCTCGCCATCGCTATTCCCTTGAAACGGTAAAAGATAGGCAATAACTTGTAATAGGTAAAATGTCAACTTTCACCTTGACCTTGCCCAAGGTCACAAGGTCAAAGGTCAAGGTCACCTGGGTTTCAGTACAGCGACATGTGAATTTTTGTACCTTTGGATTCGCTTTGTTTTTTTAGCTTGCTACATGTCGCAATACAATTTGGTGCCAGGCATGGGCAAAAACATGGGGAATTTTAGGGTATTCCGC
>CALYDG010000103.1:0-21280 GCA_944474755.1 Limnoperna fortunei | reverse complement strand
TTCAAGATATACAAAACAATTTCCGTAGCAACATAACGTCATAATAGAAAGGAATGAAGTACAAAAGTGTGTAATGTACTTTCGCGGAACATTCCTCCATAACTCAAGAAAAGATGAAAACTTTAAAATTGAAATGAATAAAATATTAAAAAAGGATCCGATTTAAAACATAAATTTTATAATTGAATCAAGTTATCTCATTACGAAGTCATTGAAATGATTTGGAAGTCTATGTTCACGTCTTGGACAGGGAAATGGGGTTTGCCTACATGTATTTTCGCATTGATTTGTATTTAGTCCTTTGTTTATATATATTGTTCTTATAATAGGTTCTTCTCAGTAATTCCTCTCACAATCTTTATCCGCTCCCTCCCGTGCCTGTCTTGCGGGGGGCCCATATTGATCTCCTTCATTAGTTGGTTTACCAGTTTGAACTTGCTGGCATTTCTACAAATTTCTCCACCATCTGTCATTCTTCGGGCACCAATAGTTGAACCATGCACTACAAATACAACATAAAATGCAGTTTCATATGCTGTTGACCACTTATTCATCTTATTTTGTTCTAGTAGCACATAATCTCCAATTTTGAATTGATGTTCTCTGGTGTTTCTATTCTCTGCTTGTTGTTTGATTTTCTCCTTGTAGTGTTTGTCTCTTTCGTTTATTGTCTTATCATCTGTTATTTGGTCATTACTGTTGACTCCTGGGTGCCGTTTCATAAAGCGATCGTTAGCGTAACGTGCACGTTATCCCATTTAAATTGCATTGGATAACGAAC
The DNA here is from genome assembly GCA_944474755.1 of Limnoperna fortunei. Lineage (NCBI taxonomy): Eukaryota > Metazoa > Mollusca > Bivalvia > Mytilida > Modiolidae > Limnoperna > Limnoperna fortunei. The sequence continues at coordinate 20,499 of CALYDG010000103.1, read as the reverse complement.
ACGTTAATTAGCGATCGCTTTATGAAACAGCACCCTGGTGTATAGTCTAATTTTGTCCTTACTCTTCTTTCACGAGAGCCTCATATGGTGATACACCTGTGGCAGGGTGTGGTGTGGATTAATACCCTATTAACATATCCTGTATGGCTGAAACACTGTCCTGGATTTGTAATCTTGCTATTTGTTCAGTCTTATTTACCACTTTCTTGAATGCCTCAGCTTCTCCATTTGCTCTTGGATGAAATGGTGTTATTTTGTGATGTTCAAATTCTTGTTCTGCGGCAAAGTTGGTAAATTCTGCAGAATGGTGTTTCATTATCACTTTCTAGTCGTCTTGGAATTCCATGCATCACAAAAATCTTTAAAAGTTTCTCCCTGGTTTGTTAGAAACTCTGTGATGTTTAATTTCTCTACATCTGGGTATCTTGTCCTTTTATTGATTACCACTAATGTAATGTCAATCCAGATATGGACCACCAAAGTCTCTTTGAACTACCTCCCATGGGTTATCAGGTATTTTTGTCATCTTAAGTGGTTCTTTTCCTTGCTGTTTTGTGGTAACTTGACATTCAAAGCACTGTTTAATCATTTCATCAACCATAGAGTAAATTGAAGGGAACCAATATTTCCCTCTTAACATCTGTTTCGTATTTGTCATTCCAAGATTCCCATGTTATGTGCAGCCTTAATAACTCTTTCCTGTAAGCTCTTTGGCACTATGATCTGATGTAATCTAAATACAAGATTTTCTGCTACATAAAGTTCGTTTCTCAAATGATAGAACTGTGATATATCTCTGTCTTTCTTCCCAGACACCTTTCAAGATAGTTTCTTTGAGTTTGATCATTTGCTCATCTTTTTCAGTTTCTTCCCGTAGTTTCTCTAGAATTATAGAATGTTCACTGTGAATGATTGCCTTGATCACTTTCTCTGTTCCATCATTTTCCTTTTCTGGCAACGGATGTTTTGACAAGAAGTCTAGCGGGTCTGTTTCATCTTTTCCGGGTTCATATATTATTTCAAAATCTACATCTTGTGTGTTCATCACCCACTTTTCTATACGAGGAGGTAATTTAATTGTTGTTTTGTTAAAGATCTGTATTAACGGTTTGTGTGCTGTTATTATCTTGAATTTTGGAGCTCACTGAATCTGTTCTTGGCCATCTGATAGACAATTCGTCTTACTCCGTATGACTGTATCTTTTTTCAGTGTCTGACATAGATTGGCAGATGAAATGCACTGGTTATAATCCTTTCTCAGTTTGTTGGAACAATCCAGCTGACAGTGCTTCATTTAAGCTTGCTTCACAACATAATACTATAAGCCTCGTTGGATTGAAAGAGACCATGGTGCTTTCATTAGTGATACTATCCTTGAGCTTCTCGAATGCGAAGTTTTCTTCCCTTCCCCGTTTGAAGTGTATGTTTTCATGTGTCAATTTCCTCAGTGGTGCTGTAAGAAGTGCATATTGTGGTATAAACTTCAATAGGTATCCAATCATTCCTAAGGAACTTCTTACTGCTTCTTTTGTCTCGGGTGCTTTAGCTTCTTTCACTGCCTTGACTTTCTTGTGTGTAGGTTTCAATCCATCCTTTGTAAATTTTTCACATTTCTTCATTGAGTGTTATACCAAAATCCTTTGCTCTTGCTCTCTGTATTACTTCTCTCATCGTTTTGTTGTGTTCTTCTATATGTAGTATCACCAATCAATATGTCATCTCTTTGATTCAAACAGTTTGGTATATCTCCAAAAATTCTGTACATTTGTTCATCAAATAAATCTTGCGAAAATTTGCTCTAAATATCAAATGTTTAGGTCTCATGTTGCCCCACGTTGTACTGAATGTAGCCACTTCTCTGGAATCTGGATCTTACATTAGCTGATGATACCCTTGATGTAAATCCATTTTTGAAAATACTTTACACTGATGGAATTTGTATATGAAGTCCTCTACAACTGGGCTATGTGTAATTCAATTTCTTTCCATTAACTTGTTCGGTACCCTCAAATCTACAGATGCTCGAATCATATGTGGTTCTAATTTGTCTTTGTCAACTTCACTGAATTTCGGTTTCGGAACAACTACAAGAGGAGAACACCAATGCACCAGTGTGCCTGATGGAACTTCTTCAAATATGTCTGTTTTTATTCCTTCTTCTAACCATTGTTTTAGGGGTTTCTGTAAATAGTATGGTACTTGTCTTGGTTTCTGAGCTGTAGGTACAACTCCTGGTTTCATATTAAACTTTACATATAGTTCTTTGTCATTTTCGTTGTCTCTGATTTTTCCAATCCCTTAAAATACACTATTGAACTGTTTTAATATTTGGGTAATTTCCCTTCTGTCACTTTCAGATATGCACACCACATTAGCAGTATTTGGCACTTTCAAGTCATTTGGTTCTGCCAATGATCCATCTGGTCTGATCTCTATCATGCCTAGTCTCTCACGTATTCTGCTGAGTAACGGTGATGAATTTATTCTTTCTTTAGTAATGACAAACTTAGTCTCTAAGCCACATGTTGCATTCCTCATGATAGTTTTGAACTCTCCTTTTACTGGTAGCGAGTTCTGTAGAGTACTTAAAACTATTGTACTTGTTTCTAGTTTGATTTGGTTCCCAGCTAGCCTTCTTAGATTATCAAAGTGATATTCATCCATAACATTAACATCTGCACCACTATCAGGTTCCACCTTCATCTCAACATCTCCTAATGAATTTTCATGGTTTTCTCAGCTTTACTTTTTCTACTCAAGGATTTAATTTTTCCTATTTTTACAACTTGTTTAATCAATCCTGCAAAATAATCATCATCATCATCATCATCCAAATGATTTACACATTGATTCGAAATGATTCTTCTTTCCACAGGATCTGCAGTTTTTTCCATAAGCTGGAAACTTCCCACTTTCATGTCTTAATTCACAATAAGTACGATCAAATTTTTTTGTACGAAAAGTGTTTTCTACTTTTCCATGCACATTCCTCTTGAATACTCATTTCTTTCATTCGTCTTTCATTCGAATAGTTATTTCATCCAATTTGTGCACCTTCCTGAATAAATCTGTCTAAATCCCAGCCTTAACTGATTGCTTTTCTGGTTAATTCCTTGTTTTCTTTACTCTATACATTGTTCAAGTATTCTTTCCACAGTAGTAGTCCCGAAATTCACAATCATTAGCTTTCTCTCTGAGTCTGGACACATAACTTCCAGTAGTTCATCACTTTCTTGTCTCATCTTTGAAAATAAAAATCTGGAATGATGTTTGTTCTTTTTGGTTAAGAAGAATTTATTCAGCTTATTTTTCACTACCTTGTACTCATCTGCTGCTGGTTCATTCTTTAAACTTCTTTTTTAGCCTCACAATTTCTTTTCCTCCATAAATTAGAAGTGCATTTTTTTTGTCCTCCAGTTGTGTATTTCTAAAATATCTAAATTCACGTTCAATTTCATCTAGCCACTCTTCCCATTGTTTTCCTGTCGATAATGGGTCACTAGTTTGAATAAACGGCAAAGTTCTCAAATTTCTCGTCTCCGCGATCCATCATCTTCTATTGGTTTTTAGTTGTTTCGTCTCCAGTATTTTCATGCTCTTGTTTATTTTCCGTTTCTTCTCTTCTGTCGTTCATCACTACTTTTTATCTTCGTTGCCAATGAAATATTGTGGAAGACTTTAATTTGACACTATATATTTAATGGCTGACTCAACTCAAGATATACAAAACAATGCCGTAGCAACATAACGTCACAATAGAAAGGAATTAAGTACAAAAGTGTGTAACGTACTTTCGCGGAATAGCTCTGATATTACAATTGCTCACAGTTTTTCTAATTTACATTTTTCTTTAATAAAAGTAACAAAACATGTCTACAATTCACTCTTTCACAAGCCGACAACATGACTGTGTTGACTGTTATGCAAACATCAGGATCACAACCTGTTTTCTGTTACTTTTTTTATATTGCCATCACTTAGCATCCGTTGTCTTCTCCTTCAAAACCACTGAAGGGATTGCTTTGAAAATTTGCACACATCAACAGTAAATGTCCCATAACAAGTTTGCACAAACCATGGCCGCAGATTAACCAACATGGCCACCATGGCTAAAAATAGAACAGGGGTGGTCAAAATACAGTTTTTGTGTTATACTTAAAAAAAGTATAACAGATACAGAAAAACCGAAGAGACCCTCCTTCTTAAGCATCAAAAGCTCTACAAAACCCTGGTGGGTGGGGGCAGGTCAAGGTTGATTTTGGCTGATAGTTAAAAAAGTATAACTGATACAGCAAATTTGAAGTAAACCTCCTGACTAAACATCAAAAGCTCTATAAGACTCTATATTTTTCATTTTTCTTCAGTAACATGAAAACCATAAGAGCTAGAGAAAATCTTATCTATACAATATTTTTCAGCTCATCAAGATCTGCAAAATGATTATTTATGCATTAATATTAGACAACTTATAGGAGTTATTTCCTTAAAAAGTAAAAATAATGATTTTTGCAGAAGTGTTAGACAATTCTTTATAGGAAAGAAAAACTGAATAAAAAAGAGTTGCTTTGTTTCAGGTTCAGGTGAATGATACAGGCTTCTGGAAGCCTCTAGTTCCAATTTCCCTTCAAAGGTCAGTTAAGACAGGTTTTGACTGTAAATTGTTTCAGGTACCTTCTAACAAAACAACTGTTCATTAGCTCACCTGACCCAAAGGGTCAATGTTGACTATTCTCATCACATGGCATTTGTCATCGTCAATGTTGGCCATAAACTTGTTCACATTTCAATCTTGTTCTCCAAAACCACCTGGCCAATAGGAACCAAACTTTGTAGGAATGTTTATTGGGTGGTTCTTTACAAAGTTTGAGTTTTTGGTGCTCATCAAATATTAAATATGGCTGCCAGGTCCATAAATGCTTGCTGATTGGCTGAATTTAAAAAATCTTCTTCTCGTAAACCTCTTGGCAGATTTATTTGAAATATTGCAGAAATGTACCTTAGATGTTTCTCTAAAAAGTTTGAGTTTTTTTTTACAATCTAAAATTCAATATGGCTGCCACTGAGGAACACAGCTTAACATAGGACCCTATGGAAAAACACACAAATAGCTTCTTCCATGAAACTGTTGCACACAATTATGGCAAATTATGCAGAAATGAAGCTTTGAAAAATTTTCTTATTATTTTGAGTTTTTTGAGTAAGTTGGAAATTCAATGGCTGCCAGGGCTACTATAGAACGAATAATCGTACCCTCACTTTTTTTTGGCAAGGGTGCGAATTTAGTCCCATTACTCGCAAAGTAGCAGAACGGGAGTGAATCACTCGATCACGATGAGATAAGATAAGAAAACTTTATTTGAATTCAGCATGGCATTACTAACAAATAACATAAGCTCTACAGAGCTTTTGACTGAATAAATACATTATAAGACATTACAACAATACAAACAGCAATTAAGATACAATCAGCAGAATAAAACAAGCAAGTCGGTGGTTATAAGCACTATGACATAAAATAAGCAGGTTAAGATACGAGGACTAAGCACAAGTTACAAGATACATTCACAGTATAAAGTTACATAAAATTAGCTGGTTTACGTATAATCACAACTAAAATAGATATAGAAGTAAAAGTAGTAAAACTGCTATAGCACATAATATGTAAAATCAGCTGAATACCACCACACTTTGATGTCCATAAGAAGTTGCATATACAAAAGGACCTGGTCGATCTTGATATCTTTTGACAGTGTTTCGTGTTTAATATCGATCATTATTGATACATGATGGTATTAACTACAGTTTTTATTAACCCGATGTGCGTTGTGTATTAATTGACATTCGTGTCTCTTTTTAATTACGTTTACTACATGAAAAACATTGAGAAACCTGAAACTGAATGGCGTGTTGCATTTTGGGTAATAAATATGTAAATTACTGGATTCTTACTACAGGATGGTTGTTATAGTATGCAAATTAGCACGTTTATAATAAAATTAGGTCACATTATCCATAGACAGAAAAATGATCAACATAGCATTGTCCACGAGCATCTCCAAAGACGAAAAAAGACATTTCTTCAATAAAGATAGTTTCCCGTTAGGTTTGCAATGTCTAAAGCTTTAATAACCTAGAGAAGATGAATATTATGTTCGAATTATGTATAAATAGATCGAAGTAAAAAATTTTATTTGCTACATTACGAGCAATATTACTGAATTCTGTCGTTAATCCGACAAATCACAAAACTTACTTTGGATTTTAACGCAGTAAACTTCGGCCTAGGGCTACTAGTGTGTTCTGATTGGCTGAATTAAAAAAATCTTCTTCTCACAAACTGCTTGGCACATTGATTTGAAATATTGCAGCAATGTACCTTAGACCGTCCTTTACAAAGTTTGTTTTTTGTGCCAATCCAAGATGGCGTCCACCGTGGAACACAGCTTAACATAGGATCCTATGGGAAAACCATATAAACAGCTTCTCTGAAACTATTCCACACAGTTAAACCAAATAATGCAGAAGTGAATATTGGATAGTAATCTTATTATTTTGAGTTTTTCAAGTCCATAGGAAATTCAACACGACTGCAAATGTGTTCTAATTGGCTGAAATTTCAAAATTTGTTTCCTCATAAACTTCTTGGCAGAAGGAATGGTGATATTGTAGAAATGTACCTCAGTTGGTCCTCTACTAATTTCGAGTTTTTTGTTTTGATCGAAAAAAAAACAAGATTGCTGCCACTATAGAACATCAATTAACATAGTAACCTAAGAGAAAAACATAAAACGGCTTTGTTCTCTGAAACTTTCTTACACACAAATTGCTGCTGATCAGAAATTCAACTTGGCAACATTCATAAAAACAGCACCTTCACATACACATGTACACTCTTTAGCATTTTATATCAAAATTACAAAAAAAGTCATGTCTCTTAACAAATTTTTTTGTAAGTCTGGTGAGATATACAGGCTCTTAAGAGCCTTTAGTTAGTTAGTTAGATGAAAAACATATGGTTCAGCCTTGTATTTGAGCAAAAACAAGTTCATGGTGGTATGAAGACTAATAAAGAACATAAATTGAGATTTTAACTAATGTTCAAATGTGGCATAGGTTAACAAAGAACATTTATTAAGTCAAAAATCCTCCCCTAACCAAACTTAGTATTGATTATACATAGAAGGTTCACTAACAAAATTATATGTAATAGCTTAGCCATCCAATCAATTTAGGATTCTAAAGATAGATATGCATTATTTTCATCACATGACCTGTTAACTTGCTCATATGAATCTCTTATTCAATAGAAAGGGTATGAATGACAAAAATTTCACATCAACTGTTTGATTCTATTCTCCTGAATTTGTCAGTTACCCAGTACATATAATTTATTTTTGCATTCATTGGACAGTCAAATGTATCTTAAATTGTAAAATGTAATCTAATTTATTTTTCATCAAGAATTTCAACACAACTATTCTTTATGTTGACAAATTGTTTTTGTCTCGCCTGCGATGAAAGTCGCTGGAGGCGAGACATATGTATGGGAATCCGGCGGCGGCGGCATAAACACTTGACATCTTGCTTCATATCTTTGTAAGCCCAAGCCCTAGGTCCATCAAATTTGGTCCAGAGGTAGCTTATGATGAGTACTTGCCAGTCAGTCACCTGTCACCTGACCTTTACCTCAATTTCACGGTCCAGTGACTACGTTAAAGTTTTTGGTTTACGACAGTTCCTTTGTAACTACGCATGGTAGGATGACAATATTTGGTGTATAGGTTGCTGATGACTAGTACATGACTGTCTGGTAGGTGTCACCTGACCTTGACCTCAATTTCACGGCCCAGCGACTACGTTAAAGTTTTATGGTTACGACAGTTCCTCTGTAACTACGCATGGTAGGATGACAATATTTGGTGTATAGGTTGCTGATGACTAGTACATGACTGTCTGGTAGGTGTCACCTGACCTCGACCTCAATTTCAAGGTCCAGCGACTACGTTAAAGTTTTTGGGTTACGACAGTTCCTCTGTAACTACGCATGGTAGGATGACAATATTTGGTGTATAGGTTGCTGATGACTAGTACATGACTGTCTGGTAGGTGTCACCTGACCTTGACCTCAATTTCACGGTCCAGCGACTACGTTAAAGTTTTGGGGTTACGACAGTTCCTCTGTGACTATGCATGGTAGGATGACAATATTTGGTGTATAGGTTGCTGATGACTAGTACATGACTGTTTGGTAGGTGTCACCTGACCTTGACCTCAATTTCACAGTCCAGCGACTACGTTAAAGTTTTGGGGTTACGGCAGTTCCTCTGTAACTATGCATGGTAGGATGACAATATTTGGTGTATAGGTTGCTGATGAATAGTACTTGACTGTCTGGTAGGTTCCACCTGACCTTGACCTCAATTTCACGGTCCAAGACTACGTTAAAGTTTTTGGGTTACGGCTGTTCCCCTGTAACTATGCAGGGTATGGTGACAATATTTTGTATACAGGCCGCTGCTGATATTTAATGCTATTTACGTAATGCTTATGACGAAATGTATTTTCGTTACTGATGCGGCATGCAGGCGAGACGTTTTTCTGTGTCCACACTTGTTTTTTTTTGGGAAGGTTGCATAGCAAACTTTCCCCTTGCTAACGCTCAAATACATAGAAACTACTGCGACCGGCGTGTAATAAAACCTTACGCTAGTAAAATACAGGTCACATTGAAGGAATCGATCAATTACATGAATCGGTGCACCACAATTATCTTGAACAACTTTACTTTACATGTCCTTTCGTATTATGTCTCATTTACTGTATAACTGATAACTAATATTACGATTTAAACTAATATTCCATGTTCATCTGTGAGAGACAGACTCGTTACACTTTTTGGTTTTGGAAATCAATGCGCTATTTGGCAATCCTCGCGATAGCTGTTCACTGAACTGACAAATGAAGTACCGACATTTGCATCAGTCCAACAATATTTGACGACGTTATTATGATTGAATTGATTTAATGATTATTTTGTGCAATCGTGTGTTCATACGGTTTTGCATTCTATTTTTTACGTGTTTAATTAAATGAAAATCAACACAAAAGTGTGTGCTTTGTCGATTTACAGATTTACGCCTTTGTTTCCGGTCCTTTTGATTAATTTTCATAATTGGTAATTCATGCTGAACCATTAATATTTCTTGTTTCAAGAGTCGAAATTGGTCACCACCCATCATAACAAGCAATTTTCCGTGTATGTTTACCTCACGCAATTGCCGTTGTTTCAGACGATGTTGCATTTTTTATGCTTTAAGTATCTAATTAAACGAAAGTAAAAGCGATATATTTTTCTTCATTTTATGTGTTCCTTAAAACGAAGGAAGATGTGATAAAGTCAGTGTGTTTTAGCAGAAGTTTTTTGAGTGACAAATAAAACCTCGTAGCGTGAATGGTTGGTCTTATGGTCTTATGTTCCTTATGTAGATCCGAAAAAGGTGCAAGTTGAAATCAGCAATTATTTTTTAACATTTTAACATTTGGAATGCTGTTTTTTAATTTGATAGAGCGATTTTGACCAAAATTAAAACGTGTGTAGCTTGGAGCAAGAGATTATTGTCTATTTGAAAACCTTGGGGTAATGTCGTTTGCGGTTTAGGTGCGAATACCATAGAACGTCATGAAAGCTGTCGATCTTTTGACACTTGTTGAAAACAAAAAGTGTTAGATTGCGTAGAAAAAGTCAAGTACATGTAAACAACAAGCATAGTTTGGAATATGTACAGTGATTTTTTTATTGGATTTTTGTAATAAAAAGTTACAATATCACACATTGAATATTAATTTTTAAAAATGCAAGCAGAAAAGCACTCCATGTGATTGTGTCTTTTAATATAAGATATTAACACACTGTTTAAATTTAAAACAAACCAGTTGACATGCATTCTGATTATAAAGATATATTTTACCTCATACAGTCTTACAATTTTTTGTTTGTTTGAATCCGGGGGATTTAATAAAATTGATATACATGCGCTTTTGAATAATACTGGGTCGATCTTGTTGTAGTGTGTGTTACTCGATATAACAAAATCGCCCCAGTATCATTCGAAAGCACATGTAAATCGATTTGCACAGATCCCTGTGTTGTAATTGTTTAGTGCCACTTTAAGCAATTTTTCAACTATATTTGGGCGTCCTGTTTTTATTGGAGGAGAAAGCCAGAATCTAGGAGGAAGCCAGATTGTAGAAGTCTTTTAATAATTGTCAATCAAGATTGAAGTTGAGCACACCCTGGCAGCAGTAAGATTCAAACAAGTGCTTACAGGCATTCGATCAATCGTAGATTAATACTACCTTAACAACTCAGGAACTGAAGCCCTGGAGTATTACAGAAATAAACAAGTGTGGACTGAGAGCACGCTCACAAAGGGATACCCCCCCCCCCCCCCCCCCCCCACCCCCCCTGCTTAGCTTAAAGTCTAATTATCTCCCCTGAATAATATCGGACAGCGACGAAAATTCATCATGCACATCAACATATGATGTACTTCCTTCATGTAAAGTTTCATCAAAATCTGTCAAACAGTTTAGGAGGAGTTGGGCTTACAAGGTCTCACACTGAATACTATATTTTAAAAGTCTAAGTCTAATTATCTGCCCTGAATAATATCCGACAGTGACCAAAATTCTTCATGCACATCTATATATGATGTACTTCCTTCATCAAAATCTGTCAAGTGGTTTAGGAGTTGAAGTTCTTACAAGTGATGTGGACAGACGGACAGACAGACAGGGTGATTCCTATATACCCCCCAAACAAGTTATAATTATTTCAGTTTTGAATATTTTAGAAGCTTATGCTGTCACTTACATTTATAGGAAGACATTTACATTTATGTACATGTATTTGATGCAAGTTATATTCCAATCATATAACAGATGCGATTTTTATGTCTGAAATGGGCAGCAGCAATTTTGTCTTATTTGTTAATATATTTATGAAAGTTATGATAGATACATCTTCAATTGTATCGTTGCACTGAATGGATTTTGATGCAATTTTGATGAACTCTTTTCACATAGTGCTATTGTACACCTGATATTTTATATTTTGATTGGAATGATATTTAGTATTTCCCATAGCAAACATTTACTTGCCATTCTTTGATGTAGGGGATACCTATCTCTTATCCAGAACTACTTGCACCACTGAGTGGGATTTGATGAAACTTTTGCAGAATCCTTTGTCATATGGTGGAAATGTGCACCTGGTATTTACAGTTTGATCAAAACGATTTTTTGGAATTTCCAACAGCAAAGCCCTGGACATTGCCATTCAAGACATAGCTGGGGCTATCAATTATGAGGATTGCAAAGTTTTTTCTTGTCTTTTGAATTAATATCTAATATGTTTCTAAATTTACCTGATTTATTTTACATTGGTTTGATTTATTGCCTGTCAAAACATGAGGCAGGAATCTCATTTCTTCCTTCAAAGAAACCTTTCCTTTGGTGCAGTCTGCACTTTGATTTTATATTTAGAAGGCACATACACAGTATATGTAGTATGAATAAGGTCATATATTGGCATAGTGTGCCATCTAGCTACAATAATGTAGCTCCTTTTTTTTTATATATATATATGGACGGAGCTACAAAGAGGTCCCATTACTCGTAATGGAGCAAAAACAGTTTTGGGATTTACACATATTTTCCGCTATTTAACCTTTGTCTTTATTAAATAAATATGTTTTCTTTCCTCCGCCATTCATCTGATATGTCTACAATGTCTAATTAAATAATTTTAACACTTTTTCGTAATCGTGTCATTGTTGACATAAGGGGTCATTATCCTATTCATGTAATGAATTTGCGGTGCATGTCAAAAGATGGCAGGATGAAAAAATAGTCCCATTTTTCTCTTTTGTTTCTGCTTTTGCTTATAACTGCTATTGCTTAAGAGTTGGATATTTTGAAAGGTATGGCATTACTGTAGAACAAGAATATATTTTTTTCCAGTCAATGTCTTTACAGTGGAAGCACTTCCTAAAGTGTGTAATGTGGTACAATGTGACCACAACACTGAAATGAAAGTAGAAAAACCATTCTTAAACTTTAAGGTAATTTTCCCAAAAAAAATCCATGGACAGGTATACTTTTCTCTCCATTTTTATGTAATTTAGCATTATAGGTGTAATGCCCCATATATGAAATTTTAAGTGAAATAAAGATTTTTTTAATAAAAAATTTTGATGTCTCGACCGTCCGGTTACTTTTGCTCAGGCTATCCAAAAGGATAATGACCTCTGTAAGAGCAAAATTTACAAATTGGTCAAATACACAAATCCCACTTGTCAGGCACTTTTTATGAAAGGGTACCAGAACTCATTATAGGAAAACATCTTTTCTGCAAAATATATCTTCAGGTTTTATAGTTATAGTCTGTTTCATTATCTGAAGTAAAATTTGACTTTTTGGCCTATGGTATCATAAAAAGTGATTATTTTTGCAAAAAGCACACTGTTTACAATTTTATAGAGTAGAGTAAGGTAGAACCTAAGGTGACATGAAATAAAAATGTATTATTGGTATAATATAATACCTTTCAGACCAAAAATTGATTAAATAAAGGTAAACCATGATCCTATTTCATGTACCAGCACTTATTGCTAGACAGAAACATGTATCATACCTTGAAAATTGTAACTAAAGATTAAATGTATTCATTTTGTTTCTTAAAAGAAGGTTATACAGCAGTATTTTAATCAATATGTAGTGTTTATTCATTCCTCTGGCCTCTAGGTAATTATTTGGCATGGGTAGGCATCATTTGCAATGTGTCGTTTTAATGTAAAGTCTGTGAATCTAGTATGCTTTTGGGTACTTTGAACTAATCAGTCTAGTCAGTTGCTATGTTTTCTACTTTTTCAGTGACTTGGCATGCAAAAAGGACTGAAAAGATGCCAATGAGTCTTTTTGTATAACAATTAAATGTCAGTTTTCTTAAAACTAGTCAAAACTCTACTTTGTGCATAGTTTTATTAAAGTTTAAGCTACAGAAAAGAGACCTCTGCTTCTCAACCTGAATTCCATTGTGGTGTATTTCTACTTAATAAGTTCATTTATACACTCATTACAGCTAAGAAAAGCTTTTTTAGTTAGTTTTTTTCTTTTGTGAGGAAAAATGTTAATTTTTATATCATACCGTCATAGCAACAGAACCGACTGTTTTCAACCCCCCCTATATTCAAATGAGCTCTCACTTGATAAAAAGTTGCTTTTATCAGATGTGTTTCTGCTTATTTGGTAACTATTACACCAGTACTGTCATAAAAAGGTGATATTTTGACTATTGTGCCAAAATTGTTGAACAGAAGAAAAAAATTATACCCTTACTGTCCTTATCAGTTAAAAATTGCTAAAACAAGGATTCACCACATCTTTGGAAACTGTCATAATTTTTATTTGAGTAGCAATATATTCAAACTGCATGCTTATTTTATTTACAGAATCATTAAATAACATTAAAAAAAATTTGGTGGAAATCCGGAACTGTTGGCTTTGCTTAAAGGGGTCATTATCCTATTCATGTAATAAATTTCCGGTGCATGTCAAAAGATGGCAGGATGAAAAAATAGTCCCAATTTTCTCTTTTGTTTCTGCTTTTGCTTATAACTGCTATTGCTTAAGAGTTGGATATTTTGAAAGGTATGGCATTACTGTAGAACAAGAATATATTTTTTTCCAGTCAATGTCTTTACTACTGGAAGCACTTCCTAAAGTGTGTAATGTGGTACAATGTGACCACAACACTGAAATGAAAGTAGAAAAACCATTCTTAAACTTTAAGGTAATTTTCCCAAAAAAAAATCCGTGGACAGGTATACTTTTCTCTCCATTTTTATGTAATTTAGCATTATAGGTGTAATGCCCCATATATGAAATTTTAAGTGAAATAAAGATTTTTTTAATAAAAAATTTTGATGTCTCGACCGTCCGGTTACTTTTGCTCAGGCTATCCAAAAGGATAATGACCTCATAATTAAAATTGTGGAGTGTAGAATTTCGGAATCGTATCGGTAAAATTTGTAATAAGGGGACTTAATTATAATGCAAATGAATGCAGCTGAAATCATCCGGAATTTCATTTTTTACCAAATCGATTCCGATATTATCGAAATTATGCACTTCCGGAATTCATATTTTGTCAACAATGCCATGATTACGAATAATGTGATAAAACTAACAAATACGGTGTTGTGGAAATATCAGTTAAACTGCAAATACATAAAAAAGTATGTAGCAAACCAGGGAAACAGTTAAATTGCTTATAAAATGCATAAAACCCACGGGTGTGAATCACTCCCGGGCTGCTCCATTACGAGTAATGGGACCGCTTTGTAGCTCCGTCCATATAAAAAAAAAAAAAGGAGCTACATTATTGTAGCTATGTGCCATCATATGGTGTAGAAACTGGGTATGACATTTTCCAGTAACATTTCTTACAGCTGTTGCTCTTTTAGATACAACAAAACCCAGACTAACATAACATTACATGCATGGAAGCTAAAAACATGTATTAAATATTTATTTTCAAAACATTTCTGTTTTACCAATTACAGTTTTGTCACAAGAACAAGCTGAAACCTCATATTTATAGGTACCATATATAAAGTGGCATGTTGGCGAAAGAACATCAATTGGCTTGAACAACAACTGGTTTAAAATTGCAATTGGTATTTTAAAGATATTAATACTTCTAGTTTAACCTTTTATGTATTTGGTCACTAGGCTAAAACCTTGTTTAATTGTAGATGAGAGGATTGGAAATCTTGCAGTAATTTGTGCCAACACAGAGGTAAAATCGAGAGTCAAGTCTCAAATGGAAATCATTATACGTATAACTTGGTCGAATCCACCAAATCACGGAGCTAGAATTGTAGCTACTGTTCTGAATAATCTTGCCAATTATGCTGAATGGTATGTTTATAATACAGTTAGCAAACACTAATTAACAGTACACAAAATGAAAAATGTAATAAGCTGCGAGTAAGTTACATGTACATTGGTTTTCTATTATGGTATGTAGCAGATGAAGACATGGGCAAAGTTCATACAGGTTTTTATTTCCCATTCCTACAAAGACAAATCTGATACAACCAGTTAATGAGCATCAATGTTCAACATAACAATTCACATGTGGATTAAGCTTAAAATAAATCAAAGTAGTTTAAGTTTTTGTTTCAATTAGAAGTTTTATGAAACAGTCATTCTCTTGATTTATGATTTATTAAAGGAAATTTATGATTTATTAAAGGAAAGACCACATAAAGGAAATGGCTAATAGAATAAAGCAGATGAGAGTCATGTTGCACTCAAAACTAAAAGCTTTGGGAACTCCAGGAACTTGGGATCATATTATCCAGCAAATTGGCATGTTTAGTTTTACAGGACTGACCCGTAAGTAACTGTTGTTTTCAATTTACCAGTAACATTGATTGATGGAGATCTATTTATTTATTAAGAATTCTCCTTCTAGCTTTAATATAAGCTAAGCTCAAACCTTGGATTTTCCTACCTTTTTATCTCCACTTGAAAAGTGGGGTGTATATAGGGATAGCATTTTCCATCAATCTGTTACACTTTCTCTTATGCGCAACTCCTCCTACACTACTGAATGGAATTTGATGAAATTTACATATAGTGCTATTGTGACCTGATGTTTAACATTTTGATCAGAATGAAATTTGGGGTTTCTCATAGGAAAAATCGGTCTTTGTCATTGACATAAGGGGTTACCCATCTCTTATCCACAGCTCCTCATATTCCACTGAATGGAATTTAATGTAACTTTCACAGAATCTTTGTCACATAGTGCCATTTGCACAATGGCACTGATATTTACGATTTTGATCTGATTGATATTTGGGGTTTCCCATAGAAAAACATGGACTTTGTCCCATTAAAGGGTTTCCCAGCTCTTATGTCTGTTGATATTGTACAAGCTGTGTTTAAAATAAAATAAATTCTTGACAACTGAACTAATTCACTTGTCAAGTCTGACCCCAATACTGACAAATTAAAAAGTGTTCATAGAAAGTGGAAAAAGTTAACAAAATTAGCATATGTTGGCATCTTTGGTAACATTATAATAAGCACAGGGATAAATAGATTCATACTTTTTAGCTCTTGATTCATATACTTATATACAACAGTACAAGGGTCAGTAGGAAGGTTCAACTGAATGCCACTAATGGATGGGGCTGTGACAAGAAGACTTGTGAGTTTTATCCATCCAGGCCAATATTGAATTTCTTGTGCTGTTGGGAATGGGGCCCAGATATATGCCCCAAAGTAATGGCAGGAAAATCCCAGCAAACTGATTATAATTTATCATTATTACATTTATAGTTGGTGTTGCATACATACATACAGTCAAACCAAAACATGGGAATCAAAATGACTTAAATTTAAGGATAATTTATAGATGGATGTACCATTGGTATTATCTGATTCAGAACAAAATTGCATTTGCAAATAGCACTTTAAAATGCAATTTTTGTTAACCCCTGTCTCATGCAAATAATATGTTACATATGTAATTTGTGCATTTCATCCTTCCACACTATAATTTATGTATCAAAAGGTCCTTTTTAGCTCACCTGACCCGAAGGGTCATGTGAGCTATTGCCGTCACTTGGCGTTTGGCGTCCGTCGTCTGTCCGTTCAACTTTTCAAAAATCTTCTTCTCTGAAACCACTTGACAGAATCCAACCAAACTTGGTATGGTTGTTGCTTAGCATGTCCTTTACCAAACTAGTGTTTGGATTTTTGATTCGTAAAAAAACATGGTCGCCATGGCTAAAAATAGAACAGGGGGGTCAAAATACAGTTTTTGGCTCACCTGACCCAAAGGGTCAGTTGAGCTATTGTTATCACTCTGCGTCCGTCGGCATCGTCGTCGTCTGTAAACTTTTTACATTTTAATCTTCTTCTCTGAAACCACTTGGCCATAATGTTCAGTGGATGGACCTTTACAAAGTTTGTGTTTTTTATTTTGATTGGTAAACCAATATGGCCGCCACCTCAAGACTTAGTTTAACATAAGACCCTATGGGAAAAAAGTTTAAAAGGGCTTCTTCTCTGAAACCGTTTAACCAATCAAAACAAAACTTACTAGCAATATTGTTTGGATGGTCCTCTATAAAGTTGTGTTTTTGATGGGAATTGGAAATTCAAAATGGCCGCCACCGCAGGACTTAGTTTAACATAGAACCCTATGGGAAAAAGTTTTAAAAGGCTTCTTCTCTGAAACCGGTTAATCAATGGAAACAAAAACGTACTAGCAATATTGTTTGGATGGTCCTCTATAAAGTTGTGTTTTTGATGGCAATTGGAAATTCAAAATGGCTGCCACCGCAGGACTTAATTTAACATAGGACCCTATGGGAAAGAGTTTGAAAGGCTTCTTTTCTGAAACCGGTCAACCAATGGAAATAAAACTTACTAGCAATATTGTTTGGGTGGTCCTCTATAAAGTTAATGTTTTTTATCCCAATCGGAAATTCAAAATGGCCGCCACCGCAGGACTTTGTTTAACATTCAACCCTATGAGAAAAAAGTTTAAAAGGGCTTCTTCTCTGAAACCATTTAACCAATCAAAACAAAACTTACTAGCAATATTGTTTGGATGATCCTCTATAAAGTTTATGTTTTTTATGGCAATTGGAAATTCAAAATGGCCGTTACCGCAGGACTTAGTTTAACATAGGACCCTATGGGAAAAAGTTTGTAAAGGCTTCTTCTCTGAAACCGGTTAATCAATGGAAACAAAAACTTACTAGCAATATTGTTTGGATGGTCCTTTATAAAGTTTATGTTTTTTATGGCAATTGGAAATTCAAAATGGCCGCCATCGCCGCAGGACTTAGTTTAACATAGGACCCTATGGGCAAATAAAAAACATCTTCTCTATACAACCTGTTAACCAATGAAACAAAGCTTTCTAGTAATATTGTTTGGATGGTCCTAATTAAAGTTTATTGAAAATTACAGGAATTACTTTAACATCAGGGAAATGCCATCTTCATTGCCTATAAAATCAGGTGAGTGATACAGCCTCTTAAGAGCCTCTGGTTGGCTTATAGTTCAAAAAGTATTACAGATACAGGAAAACTGAAGAGACTTTCCTTCTTCAGCATCAAAAGCTCTACAAAACACTCCATTGGGTCAAAGTCCTCCTTGTAGGAGTTATTGCCCTTTAATTGTCAAAATTGATGATTTTTGCCATTTTTGCCTCATAATCTTGAAAATTATTAGAACTAGAGAAAAAGTTAGCATTGTTTAATTGTTCTGCTCTATGAGAGCTACAAAAATGTCTTTAGGGTCAAGATTGTCTGATAAACTGTTTAAGAGTTATTCCACTTGAACTGTTTCTTTAATCGGTTTTAATTGATTTTTAAAAGTCTTCTCCTCTGAAACCACTGAAAGTACTGCTTTGAAACTTTGTACACATTATCCGTCAAATGTCTTCAACCAAGTTTGCACAAACCATGGCCGCAGTTTAACCAACATGACTAAAAATAGAACGGGGGGGGGGGTCAAAATACAGTTTTTGGCTTATAGTTCAAAAAGTATTACAGATACAGGAAAACCAAAGAGATGTTCCTTCTTCAGCATTAAAAGCTCTACAAAACACTCATTTGGGACAAAGTCGTATGATGACTCCTTGTAGGAGGTATTGCCCTTTAATTGTCGGAATTGATTATTTTTGCTATTTTTGCCACAAAATCTTGCAAATTTTTAGAACTGGAGAAAAAGTTAGCATTGCTTAATTGTTCTGCTCTATGAGGGCTACAAAAATGACTTTAGGTTCAAGATTGTCTGATTAACCGTTTAGGAATTATTCTCTTAGAACATTTTTTTTTAATGAATTTTAATTGATTTCAAAAAATCTTCTCCTCTGACCAATGAAAGGACTGCTTTGAAACATTGCACATCTTTAGGATGTCCTCTACCAAAATTGTGCAAATCATTACAGCTGACTACCTACATAGCTACGTTGGCTTAAAATGTAAAGGGGGGGGGGGGGGGTGTCAAGGGAGTTTTTGGCTGATAGTTAAAAAAGTATAACAGGTACAGCAAATTTCAAGTGAACCTCCCTCCTAAGCATCAAAGGCTCCTCCTTATAGGAGTTATTTCCCTTAAAAGGTCAAAATTAATGACTTTTTCAGAAGTGTTCGTCAATTCCTTATAGGAACGAAATTCTATATAAAAAAGGGTTGTTTGGTTTCAGGTTCAGGTGAGCGATACAGGCTCCTGGGAGCCTCTAGTTTGGGGAAGGACGGGGTGTACAATAATATAATAAGTACCTGAATGCTGATTGACTTTTTTTGTAAAATGATAAAAACGCTTGCAAATTGTATAGTACTGTATGAAATAGCAATTTTTTTCCCATACACTTGAACTATATTCAAGTTTTGGTCTTACAAACGAAATACATGCTCATTGTTTAATTTTATTGATGGTATTTTGAGGTTTCGTTTTTAGAAATTTAATTGTCTGCTGGCATTTGCTGTGATGTTACCAATGTGTTCGTTCCATTTAGGGTCAGAATGTATAGTGATGCCAAGGCATTTTGTGGTTGTTTCAAATGTATTGAATACAGTATTTAAGCTTACAGTGTTGTTTTCTGGTGTTTGATAAAAAAGATTGGAATGAAGAAAAACACCCAATGTATTTATTGTGAAAATGTTGTCCTACCAATTTATATAATTCATCATACATATAGACTTACTATGGGTATATTTGAATTCATTTGCTTATAATGAATGGCAGAAGTTAAGCCATGTGGACTCCGAAACTGATCACAGTAGAAAATAACAAACACAATTACAGAAAATTACAATGCAATTTACATATATTTTTATAATACAGGTAATAATGACTTGTAATCATGAAATTACTATAGCTACCGGTCATGAAATGAGATATTTTGCAGCATTCAAGGTAAACATTACTCTTCACTTCAGTATAATGTCTTATATTTGTTTTTTTAGCCAAACAAGTTGAGGTAATGATTAACAAACACCACATCTATTTGTTGAAGGAAGGAGGGCGTATCAACATGTGTGCTTTAACAACCTCCAACATAGACTACGTCGCCAAATGCATTCACAGTGTTGTAACAGAATCTAAACTGTAGGATATTTCTTGAAACAACTTTAGTAAATAGGCTTCTTAAAATGCTTCATAAATACTTTTTTGGTATTATCTTGTTGCTTTTAACTTAGTTTAGTTTTTCTTTTTGTTTAAATGAAATACATCAGACTGTCTGCCAAATCTGGTAAAAAGATCACAGGTCCAGTAAAGAATTGTAATTTTCTGGTCCTACTGTCAGGTTTTGTTCTGGCAGTGACTCCAGTGTTTAATGTTTTAATAATTTAATATCTGGTTTGAGTAATGCCTGTGTGTCTACAGGGAGAAGAAAATGCAGAG
>CALYDG010000102.1:0-24949 GCA_944474755.1 Limnoperna fortunei | reverse complement strand
GTATGGTTAACCTACAAAGCGTATAGGCCGTGTATACCAAGCAAATCCAATGTATCTTCGGTTATATATGGTCCAATGTGTACACAATATTTGTACATGGAAAATACAACTTACAAAGCGTATATGCCGTGTACACCGAGTATACACAATGTGAATTTTGTAGGTGAAGTATAAGACGTGTATAGAGCGTACAAATCGTAGCCATATTCCCTGTACCGGCTGTAAACGTCTCCTAAAATATTTGGTGCACGCATTGTACCATAACCAACCGATGGGTGTACCTGGTGTACACGGCCTACACTCTTCGTTGGTCGTATTTTCAATGTAAAAAATTTTGTGACTACATTCGACCATATATAACAGATGATACATTGGGTATACTTGTTGTACACGACTTATACGTTTTAAAGGTCGTATACTCCGTGTACAAATGTTGGTGAATACATTCGACCATATATAACCGATGATACATTAGGTATGCTTGGTGTACACGGCCTATATGTTTTATAGGTCGTATACTCCGTGTACCAAAATTGATGCATACATTGGGCCATATATAACCGATTGTACATTTCGTATACGGTGTACACGGCATATGCGCTTTGTACGTTAGACATATGCCCTGTATAGATTGTATACTTCGTGTACATGGCATATTCTCAATGATTCTCATGGCATGGGCTAACTTGCAAAGCATATAGGCCGAGTACTTATTCCGAGTATACCCAATCTATCATCGGTTATATATTGCCAAATGTATTCACCAAATTTGGTTCACGAAATAAACGACCTGTACCGGGCGTTTGCCTTACGTACAAAGCGCATAGGCCGTGTACACCGAGTATACCCAATGTATGATCGGTTATATATGGTCCAATGTATGCACAAAATTTTGTACACGAAGTATACGACCTTCAAAGCGTATAGGCCGTGTTCACCAAGTGTACCCAATGTATAATCGGTTATATATGGTCCAATGTATGCACCAAATTTGGTAAACGAAGTATATGACCTGTACAAGGTTAGCCACAGACCCTGTAAAGGCCGTATACTTCATCTACAAAATTTTGTACGTACATTGGACCATGGACAACCGATGGTACATTTGATGTACTAGGTGTATACATTGGGCCATATATAACCGATGATTCATTATGTCTTCTTGGTGGTGTACACGGCATATACGCTTTGAACTTTAGGTATACGCTCTGTACCGGTCTTATACTTCGAGTACCAATTTTGGTGAATACGTTGGACAATATATAACCAATGATACATTTGGTACACTCGGCCTATACGCTTTGTATGTTAGCCATTCGCCCTGTGCAGGTCCAATACTTCGTGTACCACATTTGCTCTATACACTGTATAATATTTTACCGATGATAAATTGGTATACTTGATGTACACGGCCAATACGCTTTGTAGGTTTAGCCATACGCCCTGTACAGGCCGTAAACTTCGCCTGCAAAATTTAGTGCATGCACTGGACCATATACAACCGTAACATCGGTTATATATTCTTGATGTATATGGCCTTTAGGCTTTGTATGTTAGCCATACGTCCTGTACAGCTCGTATACTTCGCTTTCAAATTTTGTGCATACGTTGCAAATTTTCTGAGTATTCTGACACAATTGTTATAACCATTTTTTTTAAAGGTTCTACTGGAATTGAAAATTTGGATGTAATATTACATAAGTCCACAGTTAGTGTAATAAACTCTATTTTCCCAATCCACTAAAAATTTCAAATTCTGATATCTTAACATTCTTCGAAATAAAATAAAACCACAAGAACATAATACAAGGTTCAAGTGGAAACAAGGACTCCTTGTACGAGTCATCTCCCTTAAATGGTCAAAAATAGTGACTTTTTTAAAGGTTAACGATGACAAGGACGGACGCACAGTGATGACGCGGAAATGTAAGATGTCAAATCTGATAGAGGGCGGGTGTATGAATGGTTGAATAAACTGGAGAGGAAAATAATAATTCGTCATTTTACTGCAAAAAACCATAAAGAATTGTACATGTAGATGTATTTGTACCATCTGTCAATTCAAAACAAATGACGACATTCTTTTCAAACGACATGCTTCGTTTTACAAAGAGCATGCATTAATGAAGATGAAACTTATCGAGGCAGGAATTTGTACTAGTGATGAGGTCCATATAATTGTCAATAAAAATCCAAGGTTGATAAATGTGGATACAGACTTCAACAAGATTCTTATGTTTTCTGCAAGCCAGACGTAGGGCCAACACCAACACATCAACAGCCATACAATCATCATGTAGTTGAGTTAGTCAATTGACTTCTGCCAGCAGTAGCCTTGGAACCACAACTAGAGCAGCTCCTTCAGTATTGTCGTTTAGTAGTTTGCCATCTCCACTTCGTGCCATTCTTTCCTTCTCCACCAGTCGGCCTAACTTCGTTTCTTCATCTTTTCCTGTTCCAGCCAGCATTCCTACTCGCATCAACACTACACCTGCGTTTCCGTTTACTGACAACCGAATTATACAACTTCTGGAGAATACCGACGTAAACGTAATCAATGACATGCTCCCACTTTTGAGAGACCGGAACCTTTGAAATCATCAATCCCAAGACCCGTCCTGCCTTATATCACCCTTCATCTCCTGCTCCTTCGGAAGTAAATATTATGAGTCAATTTCTCCAATCTGCATCTAAAATGTCCAAAAAGAATCCTCCTCTTCTCCAGAATATTGGACCCTATAGAAGAAAACACAGTCACACTTAAAGGAATTTTCCAAACTCACTGCAAACGTTGATGCTTCGGAAAACATTGAAGTTGCTGTCCGAAGGGGATACAACAATAACGTTATTCGACCAGTTGCAAACTTCCAACTTTTAACCGTCGAAGACCATCTCGTAGGAAACCTTCTTATCGCTCCTCGTTCAACTATTGTTCGCCATTGTCCCATAAGGAAGTGTAGTTTCATACCTGACCGTTCTCGATCTGTATCTCCGAAAGATTAAAATCAACTGTTAAGAAGGCGAAACACTATTTTTTAGCTTCAAAGCGTATAGCATTTGGAACTTTGGATTTGGACTTTTCAAAATCTTGAATCTGTCATCATTATTTTGAATACTCAAATATATTGTTTGTACCATTTGTGGACATTTTCTTCTGGATTCTACTATACCGTACATTGTATTTTATACTGAATCTGATGTCACTACATATTAATGCGTTTATGGACATTTATGGACTCAAAGATATCTCAATTTTGCGTAATATTGTTTATTGATTTGCATTTATCATGTTTGGAAATTGACGGTTGGTGCAGCTAGTGAAAAATTTGTGTGATGTTGCTATATTTGTGTTTAGTGCCATATTAAGGGGTATCTTCCGTCGTATTTTTTCGATAGAGTTAACATGGATAATATTGTCCTGTTTCTCTATCTACTGTCGTTCTCAAGTTACAGGCAAAAAAAGGACAAAAATCGTTATTTTTGACGATTTAAGAGAGATAACTCCTACAAGGAGTCGTCTGACAACTTCGACCCAATAGAGGCATTTGTAGAGCTTTTCATTCTAAACAAGGAAGGTTACTTTATATTTCTCCTATCCATTATAGTTTTGTTATTTATAGTGCTTGAAAGGTGGTCATACCCTTATGTACTATTTTGGCAACAGCGGTCATGTTATTCGAAGGATAGTTTTGTGAAGGACACCCTAAGGAACATCCACCCCAAGTTTGGTTGCAATTGGCTGAGCAGTTTCAGAGAAGATTGTTGAAAAGTGGGGCGGATGGACAACAGACAACAGTAAAAATGGTCAATTTTGACGTTCGAAGGGGAATAACTCATACAAGGAATGGTCCTACAACTTTGACCCTGTTGCAACTTATGTAGATTTTGATGTGCTTTACAATATGCACTTAAAATTTCTCCAATATCTATTATAGTTTTCAAGATATTGAGCTTTAAAAGTGAAAAATTGTGGTAAAAAGTCAGGGAAAATAACTCGTGCATGGGTGGTTGGATCTTGGAGGTGCTGATCACTTTAAGCCTATGCTAAAATTTTGATATCTGTAACCGTTTTTGAGTTATTTGCAAAAAAACTGGCATTTACCCCTATGTTCTATTTTTAGCCATGGCGGCCAAGTTTTTTACGAATAAAAAATCCAAACGACAGTTTTGTACCACCAATAAACAAATGTACCACGTTTGGTTGTAGTTGCCTTTATGGTGTCAGAGGAGTTAACGTTTGAAAAAGTTAACAGATCACGGACGGACGACGGACGCCAAAGGATGGCAATAGCTCCCATGACCCTTCGGGTCAGGTGAGCTAAAAAGGATAATGGATCATGCGTCGTGAATATTGAAAATGCGATCACTCGGGCCGCAAAGCATTCTGATTAAACACGTGCACGGAACAAGTTCCACGCATTCGTATAACTTGATGCGTTAAGCCGCACTTGTGATGATATTTTCAATATTCATTCTGCACGATAGATTATCCTATATTTCCTAGCCTTCAATAATCAACAACCATGAAAATGTTCCAGTTATGTTGTATATTTAGTAATACCGTTATTTATACTCTTCGGTAATCACTAAACCTCGATAATACTGCAGTTGAAGTCGGTTGCTCCAAACGATGTAACGATGTAATTCCGCTTTTTCCTATCCTTCAATCATCACCAACCCGTGAGATTAATGTAATATTTCCTATTCCTGACGAAGTGATTCCGCTTTTTCCTACCCTCTTAAAATCACCAACCCTCGAGTTTACTGTAATGATTTTCTATACTCCTAATGAAGTGATATCGCCGTTTCCTCCCCTTCAATAATCATCACCTTCGAGTTTACTGTCACATGATATTTCATAATCCTAACGAAGTGATATATACAGCTTTTTTTCTGCCCTTCAATAATGACAAACCTTTGAGATTACTGTAATTAGATTAAACATACTCCTGGCGAAGTGATATCGCTTTATCCCACCCTTCAATAATCGCCACGTTCGAGATTACTGTAATGAAGTTTCATAATCCTGACGAAGTTATATTGCTTTTAATGATCAACAACAATAAAGAATGTTCCAATAATGTTGCATTTTCTAACGAAGAGATCCCGTTTTTATACTCTTCAGTAATCACCGATCCTCTATAATACTGTATATATGTTGGTTACTCCAAACATTCCGCTTTTTTCATACCCTTCAATTATCACCAACCCTTGAGATTCCTCTAATCATGTTGCATACTTCAAACAAAGCTGTATAGCCTTTTTGTTCCCGTCAATAATCACCAATCCTCAAGTTTACTGCAATGATATTGAATATTTTCGACGCAGTGATATCGCATTCTCCTACCTTTCAATAATTATGTACCACCCTCGAGATTACTGTAACGACTTTCTAAAACTAATGTCAAAACTGTGAAAAATCAATACTCGAGTACTCGATGGCAATACTCGAATATATTCGAGTACTCGGAAATATATTGGAGTTTGGTAAGCGTTTATTTTCCTGGAATATAGACAAGTATAACATGTACATGTATCGATGATTCGCTTTTACAGACCTTTAGACTGAGACGATCGAAGCTCAGATACACCAACAAATAGTCTCTAGGACTTTGTTGGTGTTGTAAATTTGACAAAATTTCATTTTGAAAGAATTTTTACATCGCTGATTCTAGTCTTAGATCTTTTAAATGCGACAGAGAATTAACGGTTATTGAAAGATGAAACCAATGACGAAAAAATCGTCCACTGAGTTGAAGAAGATTTCTCTGAATTCACGAACGGGTGTCTAGTTCTTAATGTGATAGTGGAGATTTGTTGGTCCTAAACAAAAGTTAGTTCATTTTTGCAAAGCTTGCATTTTGCGTTTTTGCCATTTGCAGATCTCTTAAAATGCGTCCACACTGCACACTTTGGAGGCATTTTGATAGAAATTTTAAACTGAACAGTTTATTGATCCCATGATCAGTTCTATGTGATTTATACATGTATTATGAAACTCAACTTGAAATATGCTCACCACGACGCCGTGTTATGTCCTAAGGCTGGCGCTTTAGCAAATCATAGGTTTAATTATAATAAAAGAAGCCGACACTATAGCTTTTATATTAATTAATCATTTGGTCTAGTCCGGACATTTTACGGTTTCTAAATTAATGTGTTGTAAAATACACAGAGAAAATTTATTTGAAATTTATTATTCGATACTCGGACCTATCGAGTAATCGTTGACATCCATACTCTCTAGACTTCTAACGATGTGATTTCGCATTTTCCTTCCCTTTAATAATCACCAACCCTTAAGAATATTTTAATTAGGTTGCATAATTAAGGACCAATAGCTTATACAAAAAGTCATATGAGAAAATAACACCAATTCCATTCTTATAGGGTTCTATTGTCACAATTTTGGCTATAACTTTGTCCGTATCGTTCATATTGATATAAGGGACAGTTCAAATCGAGCCAAATTTAATAGCACATGTCCACTTAAATTTTTGGAATGGCAAGTGTGATTACTTTTTCTGCAAATTTCCCAACCCAGAGAAAAATGTCCAAATATGGTGTGCATACTGATAAAATCCTGATAAATGGAACTCTGAACACAATGATCACTTGTCAAAATGCCTTTAATTCAATCACTTCCATTTTTAAACTAAGCATTCTACAATATTTCCTCTATTAAAACTGCTATACGCTTAGAGAACATGTCAACTGTGTTTTGTTTAATATGCATTACACTGAATGATAACATCTCCGTATTACGTCATCACTTTTAGAGTGGAAGAACTCACTAAAATAATGGTGGTATTTCCCCATATTGGAAAAACAAAGTCAATAAATCCTTTCACCTAAGGTTTAGTATATAACTCTCAACATTTCTGTCAATTTTCAAGGAATCCTGTGAAAAAAATAAACCGAGTTATAACATAATTTGTTACCATGGCATATTAAGACAATAACATAAATTCCTAAGTAAAAACATGTTTTCTGCTATAACAAAATATTGCCTTCATAAAACCTATTCCAGTTTATTTGACATGGAGTTTTGAACTTAACTTTAAAGAAAGAGGTTCAGAATATCAACATATACATTTTAGTAGTTAATTTTTACTATAAAAAAAAACAGAAAACTGTGAAAAAAAACATAATTTGCATTATTTTACTAAAAAAAGCAAAACAATATGGCTGAAATTATCACGTATTCCTAAAATAGTATTAAGCAGGAATTGTAGTTTCTAAATTGTGTTAATTTGTTGAAATCGGTTCAGTAGTTTTGATTTTCTACCCATTTTCATGTCAGGCAGTGACGTTTAAGATGGTAATGGTAAAGTCATTGAAGGTAAAAGTGACGTCATTGAATGAATTTTGACATCATTTGACCATGACATCATCAATTGATATCATTTCACTTGTTTTTGAAAAGTTAAATGTTATTAGGTGATGAGTAAAAGAAATCTTCATTGATTTATCGACGGTAACCAAGCATTTCTATTGGGGTGAAAGTCCACGACAACCTACTATATTAATAAAGAGTAGGTACGGTAAATAGCCTTAAATGCACTTGCCTCATTAAAATAATGGATCTCCAATGGTAATGCAATCTATAGTTACAGTGTTGACAATAAAACAAGAGATTGTTCCTGCCCTTGCTAAGTCATAGCCAGCTGTGGGGTGTTCCTCAAGAATACATGCTGGTATAGTATTTTCACTGAAACACTACCCAAAATTTATCAAATTACACGCTATGAAAAAAGCAAATTAAAAGTCTATTAAATATGTTATTTCAAAACATTCTGACCTAGAGGTCAAAGATGCAGTTCATACAGATCTGTATATCACTTTGAGTCACTCTAACTACAGACCAAATATTAAATTCTAATCATGCTAATGTTTAAGACATGAAAATTACATGTACATGCTAAACTCGCACTTGGACAAGCATTTTATCCTCAATGACCTCACGGTCATGATGGTAAAAATTCCAGGTCAAATATTATTATATAAGAGTAAACAATATATCATCTTTTGTTTAACTGGGTACATACCAATCATAAAAATCCAGAAGTTTTAAGCACTAAATTATTAGAAGTAATGGTTGGTGCCATAACTAGACGGGAGTCATTGTTAATATATGTAACTGTTTTAATTAAATGAATAACCAGTGATTCACATGTACATGTATATTCTTTTCCTTTTTGCTTATTGTACAGTAGCATGTTTAGAAGTACCAAAGACAACAACAGATTGGCTTTTATAATAAAAAAAAATTGTATGTGGAAGTAGAATAATTGATTGTGTAACTAACACCATTTTCCATATTTTTGCCTGACTGAAACGCAGCGCAGCGAGGGGTAAAATAAGTGAAAATAATGGGGACCGATGGTAAAATTAACTACCAACCAAGGGCAGGCCCATGAATTACTTCATTTTTAAAATGACGTCTTTGCCTCAGAAGCAGACCTATAGTTCAAGACAAAATGGTTGCTGTTTCGTTGATTTTTTGTGCATAAATCATATTATGATTTCACCTGTTTTAAAGAACTTGAACTGTGACATCCACCATTAGTTTGCTTGAAATATTATGTTTTGTTTGTTTGTTGGTGTTTAACGCCCGAGCAGCAATTTTTCAGCTATATTCAGGCGATGAACATGAAATGGATGATAAAATGAACATGAAATGATGAATGAAAATGGGATGGGTAACAAGGACAAATAGGGGCAACGAACTTTAGAAGGCCACTGGAAAAAGGGAGGATGGGTAAGTTCGGGCAATTTAGCCTCCTGTAGCGGGCCCGAGGACCCTACTCATAGCGAATACTACAGCAGGGTTCTTTAACGTGCGAGGAACGTGGCATTTTTCCCAACACGGTGCACTAATATGGTTTGCGGTCAGGTTTTCCGTATTATGGCCTGACAACCCCAGCGTACCAGGGGTACCCCATTCAACCACCTGGGGCACACATCCCAGTCGGTCTTTAGGCAAACCTGCCTGACACGCCGGCCAGGTTACTGGGCGCTTTTAGTCGCCTTTTACGACAAGCTAGCGCGTCTTCGGTCTATTCTTTTGACACCCGGATCCCGCACGGGGCGCTTGAAATATTACAACGGCTTGTCGTCCTGCTTTCCTTTGTCAGCTGGATCCATGTTAGAATTATATACAACACGTGCATTGTATCCTCAATATTGGAGTAGTGAAAATAATCGGTTATTTGGCAACTGAATTTTATTATGAACATTTGCAAAACAGCAAAGCAGACACTTAAATCAAACTTTTTCTGGTTGACATTTTACCATTCAACATTTACTTTTGAGTGTAAACAGAACAGTCTATGTTTTGCAGTTTGTATTGTTGACTTGGTTCACCATTGTAAACTGACACATTCCCCATTTTTAACACCCTGGATATGATTTATTTGCATTAATTTCCTATTTTGAGATGATTTTTCTTAGCTAGAACTTATTTTGTAATTTTGTCATTCAAATATAACTTAAAAGTGATCAGCTTACCTCTGTTTCAGCAAAAGTTTTGAAAATAACCTCAATTCCTAAGTAAAAACATGTTTTCTTGTTATAACAAAAAATTGCCTCCAAAAAACCTATTTGAACTTAACTATAAAGAAAAACGTTCAGAATGTCAACTTATCCATTAAAACAGTACATTTAAGTACTAAATTTTTACTTTTTTTTCAGAAAAATACAGAAAACTGTGAAAAAAAAAACATTTTTTTTACATTTTACAAAAAAAGCAAAAAAATATGGCCCAAAATTATCACATTTTATTTAAATAGTATTAAGCAGAAACTGTAGTTTCATTTATTGAAATCGGTCCAGTAGTTTCGATTTTCTACCCATTTTTGTATCAGTCAGTGACCTTCCAGGATGATTATTCTAAAGTCATTGAATCTAAAAGTGACGCCATTGAATGAATTGACATCATAAATTAATATCATTTCACTTGTTATGAAAAGTTGAATGTTATTAGGTGACAATTAAAAGAAATCACTGATTTATCGACGGTAACCAAGCATTTCTATTGATGTGAAAATCCTTGACAATCTACTATATTAATAAAGAGTAGGAATGGTAAATAGCCTTAAATGCACTTGCCTCATCCAAATAATGGATCTCCAATGGTAATGCAGCTGGTTAAGTTATAGTTACAGTGTTGACAATAAAACAAGAGATTGTTCCTGCCCTTGCAAAGTCATAGCCAGCTGTGGGGTGTTCCTCAAGTAGTATTGTCTGAAAAACTACCCAAAATTTATGAAATAACACGCTATGAAAAAAGCAAATTAAAAGTCTATTAAATATGTTATTTCAAACATTCTGAACTAGAGGTCAAAGATGCAGTTCATACATACCAAATATTAAATTCTAATCATGCTAATGTTTAAGATATGAAAATTACATGTACATGCTAAACTCGCACTTGGCCAAGCATTTTATCCTAAATGACCTCACGGTCATGATGGTCAAAATTCCAGGTCAAATATCATTTTATAAGAGTAAACAATACATCATCTTTTGTTTAACTGCGTACATACCAATCGTAAAAATCCAGAAGTTTTAAGCACTAAAGTTATTATAAGTAATGGTTGGTTCCATAACTAGATGGGAGTCTTTGTTAATTCATGTAACTGTCTTAATTAAATGAATAACCAGTGATTCACATGTATATTTTTTTCTGTTTTGCTTTAATAATAATAAAAAAAAAATTTGTATGTGGAAGTAGAATAATTGATTTTGTAACTAACACCATTTTCCATATTTTTGCCTGACTGAAACGCAGCGCAGCGAGGGGTAAAATAAGTGAAAATAATGGGGACCGATGGTAAAATTAACTACCAACCAAGGGCCGGTCCATGAATTATTTCATTTTTAAAATGATGTCTTTGCGGACCTATAGTTCAAGACAAAATGGTTGCCCTTTTGTTGATTTTTTGTGCATTAATCATATTATGATTTCACCGGTTTTAGCGTAACTTGAACTGTGACATCCACCATTAGTTTGCTTGAAATATTACAACGGCTTGTCGTCCTGCTTTCCTTTGTCAGCCGAATCCATGTTAGAATTATATACAGCATGTACATTGTATCCTCAATATTGGACTAGTAAAAATAATCGGTTATTTGGCAACTGAATTTTATTAAGAACATTTGCAAAACAGCAAAGCAGACACTTAAATCAAACTTTTTCTGGTTGACATTTTACCATTCAACATTTATTTTTGAGTGTAAACAGAACAGTCTATGGTTTGCAGTTTGCATTGTTGACTTGGTTCACCATTGTAAACTGACACATTCCCCATTTTTAACACCCTGGATATGATTTATTTGCATTAATTTCCTATTTTGAGATGATTTTTCTTAGCTAGAGCTTATTTTGTAATTTTGTCATTCAAATATAACTTAAAAGTGATCAGTTTACCTCTGTTTCAGCAAAAGTTTTGTCTTTTTTGTGTCCAACTGAATATCCAGTCTTTTTTCTGCAATCCATTTAATTAGTAAAACAAAGTCAATAAATCCTTTCATTTTAGGTTCCAACTGTTCAGAACATACTTTTCAACATTTCTGTGAATTTTCAAGGAAACCTATGAAAAAAAAAACCCAGTTATAGCATATTTTGTTACCATGGCATTTTTAGAAAGTAACATCAATTCCTAAGTATACACATGTTTTCTTGTTATAACAAAAAATTGCCTCCAAAAAACCTATTTGAACTTAACCATAAAGAAAAAGGTTCAGAATGTCAACTTATCCATTAAAACAATACAGTTTAATAGTAAATTTTTACTTTTTTCAGAAAAATAGAGAAAACTGTGAAAAAATAACATTTATTTTTACATTATTTTACTAAAAAAGCAAAAACATATGGCCCAAAATTATCACATTTTATTTAAATAGTATTAAGCAGAAACTGTAGTTTCATTTATTGAAATCGGTCCAGTAGTTTTGATTTTCTACCCATTTTTGTATCAGTCAGTGACCTTCCAGGATGATTATTCTAAAGTCATTGAATCTAAAAGTGACGCCATTGAATGAATTGACATCATCAATTGATATCATTTCACTTGTTATGAAAAGTTGAATGTTATTAGGTGACAATTAAAAGAAATCACTGATTTATCGACGGTAACCAAGCATTTCTATTGATGTGAAAATCCTTGACAATCTACTATATTAATAAAGAGTAGGAATGGTAAATAGCCTTAAATGCACTTGCCTCATCCAAATAATGGATCTCCAATGGTAATGCAGCTGGTTAAGTTATAGTTACAGTGTTGACAATAAAACAAGAGATTGTTCCTGCCCTTGCAAAGTCATAGCCAGCTGTGGGGTGTTCCTCAAGAATACATGCTGGTCCAGTATTGTCACTGAAAAACTACCCAAAATTTATGAAATAACACGCTATGAAAAAAGCAAATTAAAAGTCTATTAAATATGTTATTTCAAACATTCTGAACTAGAGGTCAAAGATGCAGTTCATACATACCAAATATTAAATTCTAATCATGCTAATGTTTAAGACATGAAAATTACATGTGCATGCTAAACTCGCACTTGGCCAAGCATTTACCCTAAATGACCTCACGGTCATGATGGTCAAAATTCCAGGTCAAATATCATTTTATAAGAGTAAACAATACATCATCTTTTGTTTAACTGCGTACATACCAATCGTAAAAATCCAGAAGTTTTAAGCACTAAAGTTATTATAAGTAATGGCTGGTTCCATAACTAGATGGGAGTCTTTGTTAATTCATGTAACTGTCTTAATTAAATGAATAACCAGTGATTCACATGTATATTTTTTTCTGTTTTGCTATAATAATAATAAAAAAAAAATTTGTATGTGGAAGTAGAATAATTGATTTTGTAACTAACACCATTTTCCATATTTTTGCCTGACTGAAACGCAGCGCAGCGAGGGGTAAAATAAGTGAAAATAATGGGGACCGATGGTAAAATTAACTACCAACCAAGGGCCGGTCCATGGATTATTTCATTTTTAAAATGATGTCTTTGCGGATCTATAGTTCAAGACAAAATGGTTGCCCTTTTGTTGATTTTTTGTGCATTAATCATATTATGATTTCACCGGTTTTAGCGTAACTTGAACTGTGACATCCACCATTAGTTTGCTTGAAATATTACAACGGCTTGTCGTCCTGCTTTCCTTTGTCAGCCGAATCCATGTTAGAATTATATAGAGCATGTACATTGTATCCTCAATATTGGACTAGTAAAAATAATCGGTTATTTGGCAACTGAATTTTATTAAGAACATTTGCAAAACAGCAAAGCAGACACTTAAATCAAACTTTTTCTGGTTGACATTTTACCATTCAACATTTATTTTTGAGTGTAAACAGAACAGTCTATGGTTTGCAGTTTGCATTGTTGACTTGGTTCACCATTGTAAACTGACACATTCCCCATTTTTAACACCCTGGATATGATTTATTTGCATTAATTTCCTATTTTGAGATGATTTTTCTTAGCTAGAGCTTATTTTGTAATTTTGTCTTTCAAATATAACTTAAAAGTGATCAGTTTACCTCTGTTTCAGCAAAAGTTTTGTCTTTTTTGTGTCCAACTGAATATCCAGTCTTTTTTCTGCAATCCATTTAATTAGTAAAACAAAGTCAATAAATCCTTTCATTTTAGGTTCCAACTGTTCAGAACATACTTTTCAACATTTCTGTGAATTTTCAAGAACACCTATGAAAAAAAACAACCCAGTTATAGCATATTTTGTTACCATGGCATTTTTAGAAAGTAACATCAATTCCTAAGTATACACATGTTTTCTTGTTATAACAAAAAATTGCCTCCAAAAAACCTATTTGAACTTAACCATAAAGAAAAAGGTTCAGAATGTCAACTTATCCATTAAAACAATACAGTTTAATAGTAAATTTTTACTTTTTCAGAAAAATAGAGAAAACTGTGAAAAAATAACATTTATTTTTACATTATTTTACTAAAAAAGCAAAAACATATGGCCCAAAATTATCACATTTTATTTAAATAGTATTAAGCAGAAACTGTAGTTTCATTTATTGAAATCGGTCCAGTAGTTTTGATTTTCTACCCATTTTTGTATCAGTCAGTGACCTTCCAGGATGATTATTCTAAAGTCATTGAATCTAAAAGTGATGCCATTGAATGAATTGACATCATCAATTGATATCATTTCACTTGTTATGAAAAGTTGAATGTTATTAGGTGACAATTAAAAGAAATCACTGATTTATCGACGGTAACCAAGCATTTCTATTGATGTGAAAATCCTTGACAATCTACTATATTAATAAAGAGTAGGAATGGTAAATAGCCTTAAATGCACTTGCCTCATCCAAATAATGGATCTCCAATGGTAATGCAGCTGGTTAAGTTATAGTTACAGTGTTGACAATAAAACAAGAGATTGTTCCTGCCCTTGCAAAGTCATAGCCAGCTGTGGGGTGTTCCTCAAGAATACATGCTGGTCCAGTATTGTCACTGAAAAACTACCCAAAATTTATGAAATAACACGCTATGAAAAAAGCAAATTAAAAGTCTATTAAATATGTTATTTCAAACATTCTGAACTAGAGGTCAAAGATGCAGTTCATATATACCAAATATTAAATTCTAATCATGCTAATGTTTAAGACATGAAAATTACATGTGCATTCTAAACTCGCACTTGGCCAAGCATTTTATTCTTAATGACCTCACGGTCATGATGGTCAAAATTCCAGGTCAAATATCATTTTATAAGAGTAAACAATACATCATCTTTTGTTTAACTGCGTACATACCAATCGTAAAAATCCAGAAGTTTTAAGCACTAAAGTTATTATAAGTAATGGTTGGTTCCATAACTAGATGGGAGTCTTTGTTAATTCATGTAACTGTCTTAATTAAATGAATAACCAGTGATTCACATGTATATTTTTTTCTGTTTTGCTTTAATAATAATAAAAAAAAATTTGTATGTGGAAGTAGAATAATTGATTTTGTTACTAACACCATTTTCCATATTTTTGCCTGACTGAAACACAGCGCAGCGAGGGGTAAAATAAGTGAAAATAATGGGGACCGATGGTAAAATTAACTACCAACCAAGGGCCGGTCCATGAATTATTTCATTTTTAAAATGATGTCTTTGCGGACCTATAGTTCAAGACAAAATGGTTGCCCTTTTGTTGATTTTTTGTGCATTAATCATATTATGATTTCACTGGTTTTAGCGTAACTTCAACTGTGACATCCACCATTAGTTTGCTTGAAATATTACAACGGCTTGTCGTCCTGCTTTCCTTTGTCAGCCGAATCCATGTTAGAATTATATAGAGCATGTACATTGTATCCTCAATATTGGACTAGTAAAAATAATCGGTTATTTGGCAACTGAATTTTATTAAGAACATTTGCAAAACAGCAAAGCAGACACTTAAATCAAACTTTTTCTGGTTGACATTTTACCATTCAACATTTATTTTTGAGTGTAAACAGAACAGTCTATGGTTTGCAGTTTGCATTGTTGACTTGGTTCACCATTGTAAACTGACACATTCCCCATTTTTAACACCCTGGATATGATTTATTTGCATTCATTTCCTATTTTGAGATGATTTTTCTTAGCTAGAGCTTATTTTGTAATTTTGTCATTCAAATATAACTTAAAAGTGATCAGTTTACCTCTGTTTCAGCAAATGTTTTGTCTTTTTTGTGTCCAACTGAATATCCAGTCTTTTTTCTGCAATCCATTTAATTAGTAAAACAAAGTCAATAAATCCTTTCATTTTAGGTTCCAACTGTTCAGAACATACTTTTCAACATTTCTGTGAATTTTCAAGGAAACCTATGAAAAAGAAACAACCCAGTTACAGCATATTTTGTTACCATGGCATTTTTAGAAAGTAACATAGACTCTTCCGTAAAAACATGTTTTCTTGCTATCACAAAAAATTGCCTCCAAAAAACCTTTTTGAACTTAACTATAAAGAAAAAGGTTCAGAATCTCAACTTATCCATTAAAACAATACATTTTAGTAGTAAATTTTTACTTTTTTTCAGAAAAAATACAGAAAACTGTGAAAAACTAACATTTTTTTTTACATTATTTTACTAAAAAAGCAAAAACTTATGGCCCAAAATTATCACATTTTATTTAAATAGTATTAAGCAGAAACTGTAGTTTCATTTATTGAAATCGGTCCAGTAGTTTTGATTTTCTACCCATTTTTATATTAGTCAGTGACCTTTGAGGAGGATTATTCTAAAGTCATTGAATCTAAAAGTGACGCAATTGAATGAATTGATATCATTTCACTTGTTTTGAAAAGTTGAATGTTATTAGGTGACAAGTTAAAAGAAATCACTGATTTATCGACAGTAACCAAGCATTTCTATTGATGTGAAAATCCTTGACAATCTACTATATTAATAAAGAGTAGGAATGGTAAATAGCCTTAAATGCACTTGCCTCATCCAAATAATGGATCTCCAATGGTAATGCAGCTGGTTAAGTTATAGTTACAGTGTTGACAATAAAACAAGAGATTGTTCCTGCCCTTGCAAAGTCATAGCCAGCTGTGGGGTGTTCCTCAAGAATACATGCTGGTATAGTATTGTCACTGAAAAACTACCCAAAATTTATGAAATTACACGCTATGATAAAAGCAAATTAAAAGTCTATTAAATATGTTATTTCAAAACATTCTGACCTAGAGGTCAAAGATGCAGTTCATACAGATCTGTATATCACTTTGAGTCACTCTAACTACAGACCAAATATTAAATTCTAATCATGCTAATATTAAAGACATGAAAATTACATGTACATGCTAAACTCGCACTTGGCCCATCATTTTATCCTAAATGACCTCATGGTCATGATGGTCAAAATGTTATTTGATGGATCAAAAATTCGCACATCAATTTTGTAAAGCACATCGTAAGGTATGACCACATAAAGTTTGGTTGCATTTGATTAAGATGTTTCAGAGGAGAAGATTTTTTAATAAAAGTTTACAGACGACGATGGACGAAAAGTGATGGCATAAGCTCAATTGGACCTTTGGTCCAGGTGAGCTAAAAAAGTAAACTGCTCTCTCAGTATACCCTGGCTACCCCAAAATGAAACTAAGTCGGTAAACAGGAATTAGATGACCTAGGAGCATAAAACTGCTATACACCATATGGTACTGTAGGATAAAGCTATATGCAAAATATCAGACCTGTATCTCATGAAGTTGCTTAGAAATCTGTAATGAAAATTTCACAACGGAGTAACGAATGAACAAACAGACAGACAAGGGTAAAACAGTATACCCCCAACTTCTTCGAAGTGGGGGTATAATAACATCTTGTTTAAGTTGCCTGTCTCTTACTGGTAATTCAGATATGTCTGATTTAAAGGGTATTTTATTCTGATTAGATCACATATTTTATTTTAGTAAAACTGTATATTTTTTATATTCTTTGCTCATACTTCAAAACTTTCACTTTGACTTAATCACTAAATTTCATCCCAATTGGTCTCATCAGTCAGGGAAGGGATCAAATTTAGTATTTTTGAATATGAACATAGTATTGCGGGCTTTCCCTGAGACCTTCCTGGTACCAAATGCTAGTACATCAATAATAATATATGTACTGCAATGCCAAAAGAAAATATATAAAGTACATTGTATTATTTCTAATTTGTTTACAATGCACTTAAATCTTCAAAATATATAAAAAAGTATAAAGTTTTGATTTATTTTTTGGTGGACCAAGAAAGTTTCGACCACAGCCATGCAGTTAGCAGGGGATTTTTTTTCATATTTTTCTTTGAACTCAGTAAGTTTTCATATAGCAACGAATAATACATGTTAACCAGTTATAATTATATAATGCCGAATTTTTGAATATATTTGGGAAGATAGAGTTTACATCTTTCCAACATCCAGATTTTTGTATTTAATTCATATTTTTTAACAGTTGGAATTTTAGAAGTTTGAAATTGAAAATTTTCACTTATCTGCTCTTCCAAAGTTTTTCGCTTCTTACCATGTCTGACGACAGTTAGTCCAGAAAAGTGGTTCACATGCAATAAATTATTTGATTTTGATTAAATATTAGTTGTGGATTGCTGTGTTCTTGACATATATTCCAATATTCTTTCTCTTAATTATTTTTCACAGAGCTGTTCTCATTGCGCCCTGTGGAGTC
The DNA here is from genome assembly GCA_944474755.1 of Limnoperna fortunei. Taxonomy (NCBI): domain Eukaryota; kingdom Metazoa; phylum Mollusca; class Bivalvia; order Mytilida; family Modiolidae; genus Limnoperna; species Limnoperna fortunei. The sequence goes on along the minus strand of CALYDG010000102.1, from coordinate 6,739 downwards.
CGTAGAAAGATTCTCCATGCATGAGTTAAAGAGCTATTATATTTTTGCAAATTTTGAAATGTAAGTAGGAAAGATAGAGTTTATATCTTTCCAACATCCAAATTTTTGTATTTAATTCATATTTTTTTCAACTGTTTGAATTTAATAAGTTTGAAATTGAAAAATATCCAGTCTTGCAAAGTTTTTGGCTTCTTAGCATATCTGACGAAGGTTAGTACAGAAAAGCGGTTCACATGCAATAAATTATTTGATTTTGATTAAATAATAGTTGTGTTCACAGCATATATTCCAATATTCTTTCTCTTAAATATGTTTCACAGAGCTCATGTTCTCATTGCATCGAGTGGAGTCCAGAGAAAGATTCCCCGTGCATGCGTTTTAGAAATCTTATATTTCTGCCAATTTTGAAATGTATGTTGGGAAGATAAAGTTTACAACTTGCCAATGCCCAAATTTTTGTATTTAATTCATATTTTTCAACTGCTTGAATTTTATAAGTTTGAAATTGAAAAATATCCGGTCTTCCAAAGTTTTTGGCTTCTTAGCATATCTGACGAAGGCTAGTCCAGAAAAGCGCTTCATGCAATAAGTTATTTGATTTGATTAAATATTAGTTGTGTTAGTTGTGGATTGCTGTGATCTGGACATATATTCCATATTCTTTCTCTTAAATAAACCTGTTTTTCTACATCGGATTTTAGTTTGTAATTCAACAGGAGTTTAAAATAGGTATCCTGATTACAAATGTACATTGTTAAATTAAATAATTGGAAACATGAAATATTTTAGTCATATTTGACTGCTTGAATTTTTGAAGTTTGAAATTGAAAATTTTAATTTATCCGGTCTTCACAAGTTTTTGGCTTCTTAGCATATCTGACGAAGGTTAGTCCAGAAAAGCGCTTCATGCAATAAGTTATTTGATTTGATTAAATATTAGTTGTGTTAGTTGTGGATTGCTGTGATCTGGGCATATATTCCATATTCTTTCTCTTAAATAAACCTGTTTTTCTACATCAGATTTTAGTTTGTAATTCAAGAGGAGTTTAAAATAGGTATCCTGATTACAAATGTACATTGTTAAATTAAATAATTGGAAACATGAAATATTTTAGTCATATTTGACTGCTTGAATTTTTGAAGTTTGAAATTGAAAATTTTAATTTATCTGGTCTTCACAAGTTTTTGGCTTCTTAGCATATCTGACGAAGGTTAGTCCAGAAAAGCGCTTCATGCAATAAGTTATTTGATTTGATTAAATATTAGTTGTGTTAGTTGTGGATTGCTGTGATCTGGACATATATTCCATATTCTTTCTCTTAACTAAACCTGTTTTTCTACATCAGATTTTAGTTTGTAATTCAACAGGAGTTTAAAATAGGTATCCTGATTACAAATGTACATTGTTAAATTAAATAATTGGAAACACGAAATCATTAAGTCATATTTACTTAATTTCAAAAGACATACAACAAAACATATTTTTATATTAACAAGCTTTCAGCGAGACTGCACATTGTCCTCTACCAGGTAAATTAACAGTGGGGCAAGTGTGGACACAGCATTACACTTTTAACAGAAATCATAAGTGGACAGAATATCCATGTTTAATACTGTAACAATAACTGTTATTGACACAGCACTTAAAACATATTAGAATCTTTAATTTCTTCAGCAACTTATCACAAAAAAACTACATGGAAAATTTCACTAACTCCGACAAAAATTATCTGATAAACAGAAAATACTACTGTACACAGTAAAATGTTTCTCATCATTACAAACCTACTTACCAAATTTAAACTCATTATATCTTCACAGTTTAGTAGAAAAGTGTTGAGAACTTAATTTTAGTGAAAATTTGCTTAGTCCAAAGGCCATAACTCTTACAAAAACTATGCAATTATCAAAATTTTTAATTTAATCTGTAACTCATCAATACAAAGCTACATACCAAATTTCAAACCATTACCTTAAACAGTTTAGGAGACATATCCAGAGAACTTTATTTTAGTGAAAAGGACCCAAGCCACTAAGTACCTGGCCTTAAAATTTGTTAAAATTTCAAAACTTGTTTTACTTTGATAAAATGTGGGTGCATGTAATTTTTAATTAATATATTTTATTATTCCAATCGGTTTAAACTCAAAATGTTAGTATGTAATTCAATATTTTGTTGTGAAAATGTGTAATTTCGAGGAAATTTTAAAAAATCACAAAAATGTACACATTTTGGAATGATTTTCAGCAGTTCTAGATGTGGCGCCACCTGTCGCCCAAGATTTTTCTTTCTAAATTTGTTAAATATAATATGATGAATAAATTTAACATACAAAATTAATGGGCGAAGTGTGGTGCCACCTCTATTTCTTCCAAAATCTACACCAACAGCTAGAATTTGATGATTTTCATCAATTTACCCAGAACTTACCATTTTTGTGACATTGTCTTGAATTTGTCTTGAATTTATCTTTGATGCCATTGATTAAAACGACATGGAAATTTGCAGCATATTGATGTTAGATAACTTTCACAACAAAAGATTCAAGGATAAAAGGTTTTCAATTTTTACTGTATTTAAGGCCAAATATAGTAGTTAGTGAACCAGGTCCTTTACAAAGTCAAAGAACAATAACTTTTACAAAAATGAACCAAAAACCAATGAAATTCAAACTTGATCACTATCTCATCATTATGAACTTACCTCCAAATATGAACTCATTTTCTAAAAAATTTTAGAAAAAAGTCTTGAAATCTTAATTTTAATGAAATTTAAGTCAAAGGACCTTAACTTTTACTCATAAATTATCTGATGAAATTGGAACTTGACCTGTAACTCTTCAATATAAAACTACAAATCAAATTTCATTTCATTATCTTAAACAATTTACAAATTAGAAGAACCTGGGGGCATGTATCATCATCTACCTGGAATTTTACCATTAAGGAGCAAAAACTCCAAAAAACAAAAAAAAAAGCAAAAATCATTTTTAACCAACTGAAAAATTTTGTGGCGTTCATCAATTATCGTTCTCATGTTCCAGACCAAAAACAACAACAAGAATTGTAGTCTTCCACAGAAGACTTATGTCGCCTGCGTAATGCCAGTTTTAGGTAAACAGAAAGTAATAACTTTTCTGGCATATAATCGCTTTACACCTTATAGTACTATAGGAGACAGCTACATACCAAATATCTAGAGGCTGTGGCATGTAGTTGCTGAGAAAACTGCCACGAAAGTTTTTGTAACGTAAGTTCTCGGTATACAGGAAGTAGTAATATTTTGGACATAAAATCCCTTTACACCTTACACTACTACAGGAGAAAGCTACATACCAAATATCTGTGAGGCTGTGACATTTAGTTGCTGAGAAAACTGCGACAAAAGTTTTTGTGACGCCGCAGGACGCAGAATGGAAGACGCAGGATGCAAGACGACGGATAGTGCCAAAGTGACTCCTACATGTTGCTTTGCACCACGTTGCAGGCGACATAAAAATTCCTATTTTTGACCATTTAAGAGAGATAACTCCTACAAGAAGTGGTCAGACAACTTTGTCCATATGGAAATTTTTGTAGAGCTAGATGAGCTGAACATTTCAGCAATTGAAAGATTTTTCTTTCTACTATCATTCTTAAGTTACAGAGAGATAACTCCTATAAGAAGCTGTCCGACAACTTTGACCTTATGAAGACATTTGTACAGCAGGCGACATAAAAATTCCTATTTTTGACCATTTAAGAGAGATAACTCCTACAAGAAGTGGTCAGACAACTTTGTCCATATGGAAATTTTTGTAGAGCTAGATGAGCTGAACATTTCAGCAATTGAAAGATTTTTCTTTCTACTATCATTCTTAAGTTACAGAGAGATAACTCCTATAAGAAGCTGTCCGACAACTTTGACCTTATGAAGACATTTGTACAGCTAGATGAGCTGAACATTTCAGCAACTGAAAGTTTTTTCTTTCTACTATCGCTCTTAAGTTACAGGCAAAAAATGACATGAATCCTGTTTTTTGACCATTTAAGAGAGAAAACTCTTATTAGGAGTTGTCTGACAACTTCCGACCTTATGGGTACTTTTATAGAGCTAGATGAGCTGAACATTTTAGCAATTGGAAGTGTGTCTCTATCTACTATCGTTCTCAAAGACAACAAAAATCCTGGTTTTTGACCATTTAAGTCAGATAACTAATACAAGGAGTTGTCTGACAACTTCGACCTAATGGAGACCTTTGTAGAGCTAGATGAGCTGAACATTTCAGCAACTTAAAGTTTTTTCTATCTACTATTGTTCTTAAGTTACAGGCAAAAAATTAATACCTATTTTGACCATTTAACTCCTGATGACTGGAGGTAAAGACACATTGATGACTGGAGATATTGACAAACTGGTGACTGGAGGTACCGACACATTGATGGCTGGAGCTAGACACATTGATAACTGAAGGTACAGAGATATGGATGACTTGAGGTACTGAGATACAGATGACTTGAGGTACTGAGATATGGATGACTTGAGGTACTGGGATACTGATGACTGGAGGTACTGAGATACTGATGATTGGAGGTACTGAGATACTGATGACTTGAGGTACTGAGATACGGATGGCTGGAGGTACTGAGATACTGATGACTGGAGGTACTGATGACTGGAGGTACTGAGATACTGATGACTGGAGGTACTGCGATACTGATGACTGGAGGTACTGAGATACGGATGACTGGAGGTACTGAGATACAGATGACTGGAGGTACTGAGATACGGATGACTGGAGGTACTGAGAAACAGATGACTGGAGGTACTGAGATACGGAAGACTGGAGGTACTGAGATACTGACGACTGGAGGTTCTGAGATATGGATGGCTGGAGGTACTGAGATACTGATGACTGGAGGCACTGAGATACCGATGACTGGAGGTACTGGGATAGGGATGACTTGTGGTACTGAGATATGGATAACTGGAGGTACTGAGATATGGATGGCTGGAGGTACTGAGATACGGATGACTTGTGGTACTGAGATACGGATGACTGGAGGTACTGAGATACAGATGAGTGGAGGTACTGACATGTTGATGAGTGGAGGTACTGACACATTGATGACAGGAGGTACTGACACATTGATTACTGGAGGTACTGACACACTGACGACTGGAGGTACTGATGAACCGATGACTGGAGGTACTGACACACTGATGAGTGGAGGTACTGACACATTGATGACTGGAGCCAGACACATTGATGAGTGGAGGTACTGACACACTGATGATTGGAGGTACTGATACATTGATGATAGGCGGTACTGAAATATTGATGACAGGAGGTACTGAAACACTGATGAGTGGAGATACTGACACACTGATGACTAGAGGTACTGACACACTGATGACTGGAGCTAGACACTGATGAGTGGAGGTACTGACACACTGATGACTGGAGGTACTGACACACTGATGACTGGAGTTACTGACACACTGATGACTGGAGGTACCGAGAATTGGATGACTTGAGGTACTGGGATACTGATGACAGGAGGTACTGAGATACTGATGACTGGCGGTACTGAGACTCTGATGACTTGAGGTACTGAGATACTGATGACTGGAGGTACTGAGATACGGAAAACTGGAGGTACTGAGGTACTGAGATACGGAAAACTGGAGGTACTGAGATACGGATGACTGGAGGTACTGAGATACTGATGACTGGAGGTACTGGGATACTGATGACTGGAGGTACTGAGATACTGATGACTGGAGGTACTGAGATACTGATGACTGGAGGTACTGAGATACTGATGACTGGAGGTACTGAGATACTAATGGCTTGAGGTACTGAGATACTGATGACTGGAGGTACTGAGATACTGATGCCTGGAGGTACTGAGATACTGATGACTGGAGGTACTGGGATACTGATGACAGGAAGTACTGAGATACTGATGACTGGCGGTACTGAGATACTGATGACTTGAGGTACTGAGATACTGATGACTGGAGGTACTGAGATACGGAAAACTGGAGGTACTGAGATACGGATGACTGGAGGTACTGAGATACTGATGACTGGAGGTACTGAGATACTGATGACTGGAGGTACTGAGATACTGATGACTGGAGGTACTGAGATACTGATGACTGGAGGTACTGAGATACTGATGACTGGAGGTACTGAGATACTAATGGCTTGAGGTACTGAGATACTGATGACTTGAGGTACTGAGATACGGAAAACTGGAGGTACTGAGATAAGGATGACTGGAGGTACTGAGATATGGATGACTTGAGGTTCTGAGATACTGATGACTGGAGGTACTGATATACTGATGACTGGAGGTACTGAGATATGGATGGCTGGAGGTACTGAGATACGGCTGAATGGAGGCAATGAGATACCTTTGACTGGAGGTACTGAGATATGGATGACATGTGGTGCTGAGATATGGATGGCTAAAGGTACTGACATATGGATGACTTGAGGTTCTGAGATACTGATGACTGGAGGTACTGGGATACTGATGACTGGAGGTACTGAGATACTGATGACTGGAGGTACTGAGATATGGATGGCTGGAGGTACTGAGATATGGCTGAATGGAGGCAATGAGATACCGATGACTGGAGGTACTGAGATATGGATGACTTGTGGTACTGAGATATGGATGACTGGAGGTACTGAGATATGGATGACTTGAGGTACTGAGATACTGATGACTGGAGGTACTGAGATAT
>CALYDG010000101.1:0-12454 GCA_944474755.1 Limnoperna fortunei | reverse complement strand
ATGGTTCAGTTATACATGGCATGTATTGATGATTGTGTACTTTCATACAAAAATCTGCTAAGGTTTAGGTAGCAATATTTACCTACAAAAAAACACAATATATAAATAATATTCAAAGAAATACACATTTTATATTGGAGAACTATATTCGTCGATAATGAGATTATGAGAAGCAGTCCAAATGAACGATACATAAATTGGTATCATAACACTAGGCATTTACATTGTATAAATATATTTAGTCATTAAATTTTATAAATTAATAAGCATATGTTGGCCCTTTTCTTTGATTACTTTATATTTTGTCCTACATGTATACAGAGTATTAATGTATATCAAGCCACAAGAATGTTAATTATGTATTGATGAATAAAATGATGCCCTTTTGACAGTTTTGTATCTTTGTATCACAATTTTAGTACCTTAATGCGGTATCAAGTCAGTTAGCCCCTGACTTATGTTTCAACCAGATAACTGTTCGCTCTGGGTTGTTTCCCCTCATTGATATTTTGGTGATTCAGTAGAAACATTATATTGTACCTAGAGTTTAAAATTGTTATTTTTTAAAATAACTTAAAAACTTGTAAAATGTGTTTATTACTTTATCTTTAATGTTAGGCCAAACAAAAAAATATGTTTGTTTCCGGTTACATAGAATTATAAAATAGGAAGGTACTCATAGGACGATTTTTTTTTGGGGGGGAATCATGTTGGTTAAATTAGTAATGTTGGGGCGGAAGTATTTATAGGATAATTAATTGGGAGGAGTGAATATCCAAAATATGATCACGAGTGCCGCATAACGTATCTGATTAAACAAGTGTGTGGAACTTGTTCCGCGCATGAGTTCAATCTAATGCTTTATGCGGCACGAGTGATCATATTTTGGATATTCACGATGCCCAATTGATTATCCTATTTATTATATAGATCAAAATTGTTTTCGTAAAATTATAATGCTTAATCCTAAATTTTATGAACGGCGGATGAATATCTGTATAGTACAAAACCAACGGCGGGCAAAAACCCGAGAGTGAAAATAAACGATAATTTTCACATGTGATTTACTGTGATTTCTGTCACTCGGAAAATTCGATATTTCATCTCTATCTATATAATAAGAAAATATAACTAAAACCCAGTTTTCCGGTTCAAAGTAACCTCCGTTAAAACGCAAAAAAAACCTTTAGGGTCGGCTTAAAAAAAATAGGTAGGTTCGGGTAACCGGAAACACACATATTTTTTTTTTGGCCATATATCAGTTTCTGAGGCAAAATGACCCCCCCCCCCCCCCCGCCCCACGGCTTAAAAGGGGTATTTATATGAGACTTCAAATTTGTCCATGATGGAAAATCAAAATTGGTTTACATGTAACTCCATTTTCAAAATTTTAGTACAAATTAAATGTACTTTTTTTAACTATAAAAAACCAAATATTAGCAAAAATTTATGAAATACTGAACATTTACTAAGATATGAGAGTATACTACTACTATTCTAGTTGAATAGATGTCCTTATGGATATTTTTAAGTATCCAAGTTGAAGTTGAAGTACATGTAGTAATAATACATGTGTCAAATAAACAAAATGTGCCTTTTTGTTTCTAAAATAGAAAATGTAACAAAGTGTGCTAGTTATTAAGTATTTAAAATATACATTGAAAGGATGTTGACAAGCACATTTTTATACAGCCATTTATTTATTTAACTAGAGGCTCCCAGGAGCCTGTGTCGCTCACCTGAACCTGAAACCAAACAACCCTTTTTTATCCAGCTTTTCTTTGCTATCAAGAATTGCCCAACACTTCTGCGAAAATCATTAATTTTGACCTTTTAAGGGAAATAACTCCTATAAGGAGGAGCTTTTGATGCTTAGAGGGAGAAGGGAGGTTCACTTCAAATTTGCTGTACCTGTTATACTTTTTTTAACTATCAATCGAAAACTCTCTCGACTCCCCCCCCCCCCTTTTTTTCATTTTTTCTATTTTAATCCAATGTAGCTATGTAGGTAGTCAGGTGTCATTATTTGCATAATTTTGGTAGAGGACATCCTAAAGATGATGTGTGCAATGTTTCAAAGCAGTCCTTTCATTGGTTTAAGAGGAGAGGATTTTTTAAAATCAAGTAAAATTGATTAAAAAAATGTTCAAGGAGAATAATTCCTAAACGGTTCATCAGACAATCTTGACCCTTAAGTCATTTTTGTAGCCCTCACAGAGCAGAACAATTAAGCAATGCTAACTTTTTCTCTAGTTCTAATAATTTTCAAGATTTTGAGGCAAAAATGTAAAAAATAATCAATTTCGACAATTAAAGGGCAATAACTCCTATAAGGAGTCATCATACAACTTCAACCCAATGGAGTGTTTCGTAGAGCTTTTGATGCAGATGAAGGCATGTCTCTTCGGTTTTCCTGTATCTGTTACACTTTTTTAAATATAAGCCAAAAACTGTATTTTACCGCCCCCCATCCTATTTTTAGCCATGGTGGCCATGTTGGTTAATCTGCAGCCATGGTAGGTGCAAACTTGGTTGAGGACATTTGACAGATGATTTATACAAAGTTTCAAAGCAGTTCTTTCAGTTGTTTCGGAGGAGAAGATTTTAAAAAATCAATTAAAACCGATTAAAAAAAACAGTTCAAGGGGAATAACTCTTAAAAGGTTAATCAGACAATCTTGACCCTTAAGTCATTTTTGTAGCCCTCATAGAGCAGAACAATTAAACAATGCTAACTTTTTCTCTAGTTCTAATAATTTTAAAGATTTTGAGGCAAAAATGTCAAAAATAATCAATTTCGACAATTAAAGGGCAATAACTCCTATAAGGAGTCATCATACAACATCAACCCGATGGAGTGTTTCGTAGAGCTTTTGATGCAGATGAAGGCATGTCTCTTCGGTTTTCCTGTATCTGTTACACTTATTTAAATATAAGCCAAAAACTGTTTTTTTACCGCCCCCCCCCCCCATCCTATTTTTAGCCATGGTGGCCATGTTGGTTAATCTGCAGCCATGGTTGGTGCAAACTTGGTTGAGGACATTGGACGGATGATGTGTACAAAGTTTCAAAGCAGTACTTTCAGTTGTTTCAGAGGAGAATATTTTAAAAAATCAATTAAAACAAAATAAAAAAAACAGTTCAAGGGGAATAACTCTTAAACGGTTAATCAGACAATCTTGACCCTTAAGTCATTTTTGTAGCCCTCATAGAGCAGAACAATTAAGCAATGCTAACTTTTTCTCTAGTTCTAATAATTTTCAAGATTTTGAGGCAAAAATGGCAAAAATCATCAATTTTGACAATTAAAGGGCAATAACTCCTACAAGGAGTCATCATACAACTTTGACCCAATGGAGTGTTTTGTAGAGCTTTAGATGCTGAAGAAGGAAGGTCTGTTCGGTTTTCCTGTATCTGTTATACTTTTTGAACTATAAGCAAAAAACTGTATTTTGACCCCCTGTTCTATTTTTAGCCATGGCGGCCATGTTGGTCGGTCTGAGGCCATGATTTGAGCAAACTTGGTAGAGGACATTTTACTGATGATGTGTGCAAAGTTTCAAAGCAATCCCTTCAGTGGTTTTGGAGGAGAAGATTTTGAAGAAAAGTTAACGACGACGACGACGACGACGACGACGACGGACGACGACGGACGCCAAGTGATGGCAATAGCTCACATGACCCTTCGGGTCAGGTGAGCTAAAAATGGAAAGTGTTGATAGTGTGCACCAGCACAGTGAAAATTTTGTGGTAACATCTACATGTATAAATATATTTTTATTTATAAATTGTATTATAATGTAAAAGTATGTAATTTTACACTGTACACTTACCAAAATTTAAATTGAATAACTATAAAACATAAATTATATTAAGATACTACAGATTCTACTTACACAAACCGGAATCGATATCATTCACCACATCCAATCAGCATCTCAATTTTCTAAATGCCAGGCCTCAGCGCCTATTTTTAAAGACGGTGCTCACCTTTCAGTAAAAAAGTCAAGATTACGTGCTTTCATTCTTGTGAACTTAGTAGTTCGAACAATTATTATGGTTAGTGTTGTATTTGATATCTCCTGGAGACGATGAAATTCTCGAGGATTCAGCACTGTCAGTAGGCTTACTGGTGCTGAAGGGGTCATTGTCGACCTGGGTACTGTATCAGCGTACCCAGGGTACTTAAAATCTGAGAAATGGTACCCAGGGTACTGTCGCTTAACATAAACGTACCCAGACCAATATTGTTGAATCAAATCCATTATTTTTCAACAGTGTTCATAAACATGCACATAATCAAAACAAACTTAACTGTAAACTGTAACAAACCGCCATTCTTCTATTTACAATTGTGGACCAAATACAGTAGGGAAATGAACGTAATCTCGCGATACTTACCACACCGGGTACGTTTATGTAAAGCGACAGTACCCTGGGTACCATTTCTAAAATTTTAAGTACCCTGGGTACGCTGATATAGTACCCAGGTCGACAATGACCCTTTCAGCCTTACTGGTAAACAAGAATGTCCAGATTGAAATTTGCCACTGACGCACATGACATCGACTGCCACATTGTTCTTTTTATACTCAGCAAAGTGTTGACTCGGACGATGAAAGTACTTCAGATCAGGTATTTATATCCAAGAATATATAAATCTGTTTTATCTTTGAGTTTGTCCACGGCATTCAAGCAATGGAAAATCACACCCAACAGAACACATATCCGCCATATTGCAAATTGAAAGGGGAGATAATCATACATAAGCATTTATTGTCTGAATATAGTTAACATTATATGAATGACTTATATTTCATGTATTATGTTTTTAACAAGCTATACTGCAAAAATATTATTTTTATTTAAATATTGTACTTAAAATTGTACTTGCTTCTGTATGTGGTTTTTTTTTTTTTTTTTTTTTTGGGGGGGGGGGGGGGGGGTAGATGAAGGGGTTAGTGTCATAACTGTTTGAATAATAATGACTTTTATATGCAATATCTGTCATTTTCTAATGTTCAGATTGTAAAAAGAAACTACTAAAATTGAAGAGGATTTAGAGTACTTGCAAATGAATTTGTTATTTTTTTTTCAGATGCTATTAACAGATACATGATGTACTGCCAGACAAAAGAAGCAGGAACGACAATCTAGACGTCTAGAAAAAGAAGAAAACATCACTAGAACGGGAAAAAGAATTATGTTACGATAATACTTTTTTCAGTCTTGAATTTCTTTGAGTGTATAAATAAAAAGGAGATGATCAGAATACACATGTTAAAAGCAAATCACAACCTTCACTGATGAGCAAATGCTTACTAATTTAATATGGAGTGTTCTAAATGACAAATTCGAAACAGTAGAAAGCAACTGTTAACTTTCAACCATTAGCTGTTATCTGTTTTTTTTTTAAATTGACATTGTTGTTAATTGTTATAATGTAAATAAAAACACTGTTTGCTGTTTAATAATACTAGTCAGAACACTGTTTACAGATTTTTTCTGTTATCTGTTAATTCATTTTAATCACCACTTATTTCAATGTAATTGAGTCTCCATATGAAGGGAGGGATATACATAAGATCACATCCTAGTTACTATGGAAACACTGATTAATTAATGCATTTTTTCACCGTATCGCCCTTTGATGAGATTCTGCTGTTATCTGTTTTTTCGATTTATGAACTCTCTGTATTGTTTTCTCATGTAAATTGCTGTTATCTGTTAATGTTATCATTATTTTAAAGTTACTGTTATTTTGGGAAAAATATACAAATTGTTACCATGTTAATGGACCCCCCCCCCCCTCTCCAGCCCCCTCAGCTCCCAAATGTTCAGTTTTATACAAAATGTCAACATTTATTATTATTACATAATGTGCCACATATCATTTTAGTTATGTCTAGATCTGTAACACACACACATACACTGTATATATATTTTTCAGAAAGCCAAGCGGATAATAGGCTATAGCTGCACTAGACAATATGGAGATCAAAGATATCAAGAAGATAAGACCCGTCTTAATGGCCTATATATTTCCTCATATGACATGTATGAGGAATGTCAAGATGGATTTATTACATACTAGACATCTTCAAAGTTGGATAAATTTATAGAATAAAAGATAAAATTAGACTGTAAATTTATTGACATTTCTTCAACCAAAAGCAGAAAGGACAGAAAATGAGCAACCAGAAATGAACTAGAACACCTTCCTCTTGGATTGTAAAACAGATTGAAAAATGTACATATTGACATAATGAGCATTTATTCAATAAATCGTTAAATTGTTTCTTTTTATGTAATATTTATCCACTTGAAAATGAGAAAATTGTAACACCTTAGGGATTAATTGCCATTAGACAAGCCTGTCAGCTCAGTGATATATACAGGCAATTGTACATTAGCTAGTACACTTTTAACTCTACTTTCTTAATGCTGTGTCATCTTGAATTCCTTGACCATTGTTCAAGTTAGTGGTCATCCTATTGATACAAATTCAACAGTCCAATATTGGAGCTTAAGTGAGCACAATGTCAGCAATATTTCTAGAGTAAAACTTGCACAAATTTTTCATTGGACTAGACATGTTCTTTTTCATCACAAGACTGTTATTGTTGATAAATGTAAGTGAGCAATGATGCTCACTGTTTTACAAAATGAGAGGTCAAGGTGGACATTTGTGGAATGCTGATTCTGGATAGGTTGAAAAAACCAAATCCACGTGAGACGACCCGTGCATGCAGCTTTTTTTCATCATATCATCTTTCCCCTAACCTAAATGTCCATTTTGTAATATTATCATTGAAAAATATGGAAATTCATAACCTTTTGACCATATTTTAGATTATAACAAGTAACCTTTTGTGCAATTTTTTGTAATTTCATCAATACAAAAGGAGACCTTTTGGATTTTAATTTGGTCAAAATACCATATGACCTTGGTCTTTTGGTTTTGAAAATAGCATCTGTGGACTACCTTTCATCACCTTTTTTTTTGTTGATATATGATCTTTTTATTATCTTTTGTCGACAACAGATTATATTTTGGAAAAAAAGGTCATATTTTGTTGTTCACCTTTTGAACACATTTTAGATCTAGAAAGGTGAACTTTGCAACACCTTTTGTCAAATCAAAAGTGGGCCATTTCGACTGACTTTTGAAGTCAAAAAGGTATACAAAAAGATGATCTTTTAGATCTTTTGTATTTTTTAAAAATGTGTTCAAAAGACAACAAAATGTATTCAAAATTGGGACTTTTGGATACCTTTTGACTATCTTAAAAGTTATTGTTTCGTGCAGTGTATAAGAATGTTTAAGACCGTGCCCTCAACTTTCAGTCCGTTGCCATGGAAACAGCAAGATTATGTATTAAAATACTTTTAAGGCGATGCAGAAAACTTTCAATGAAAATAATTTTTCAATGATTTTTTTTTAAATTAGAAATATATTTAGTTTTTTTAAACATGTTATCAAAATAAAAAATAGGGGTTTCAGAACTTATTTTTGAGGGGTTGAGCGCTGAAATTTAAACTTTCTAATAGATTATACAGAGAAGATAATAAAACAAGCACTAAATCAAAAGCTTACAAAAATTCTGTCTAATGAAATTTTCTGAAGTTTTGATATAATGTCAACCAATTGGTATATATTTTTGTGACTTTTTGACATGTCTTCTGTTTTATTGGCTTGTAATTAACGTGATCATAATCATAATTTGTTTTGCGGCATCATATTGAACGTCATAGCCGGCTGTTCAATCAATATATGCTGTTGATCCATTATTATAGGCTGTGGTTTCGTAATTATATGTTGCTGTTCAATGATTATATGAAGTAAATCCATCCTTAATATAATTTTATGCTGTGGTTTCGTAATAACATGACGTGGTTCCATCATTATATAATGTGGCTTCGCAATTACATGACGTGGTTCCATCATTATATGATGTGGTTTCGTAATAACATGCGCGCTTCCATCAATAAATGCTGTGGTTTCGTAATTACGTGCGTGGTTCCATCATTATATGCTGTGGTTTCGTAATAACATGACGTGGTTCCATCATTATATAATGTGGTTTCGGAATTACATGCGTGGTTCCCTCATTATATGCTGTGGTTTCGTAATAGCATGACGTGGTTCCATCATTATATAATGTGGTTTCAAAATTAGATTATGTGGTTTCATCATTATATGCTGTGGTTTCGTAATAACATGATGTGGTTCATCATTATAAAGAGCTATTGTTTACAACAGGATTCCCTTTTCCGTCTACCACAACGTATTTCCAGTATATAAATTTATGTGGTTAAAATAACATGTAAGCGTCCTGAAAACGTAGATTATGGTCATAACTGATTTAAATTTTGGGCGGATTGGCCTCAAAGTTTGGTCAGCGTGAGATATAAACATAAATCAATATAAACAACAAAATTCTTTTCACGAATGAAATTTTGGAGAAGAGTTGCAAACAAGTGTTTTTTTGTATATAATTACGAAACACAGCATATAATAATAACACAACAGCATATTATTACACAGCCATATCATATCATTATGAAATAAAAGCATAAAATTATACAACCACAGCATATAATGATCAGAATATAACAGAATATAATTACGAAACCACATGATATAATATATGTACATGTATCAAAATCATATATACTCTGCAAAAAAAGAAACGTATTATGTTTTTGTTAAGATTATAGAAGATGTTTTTTTGATACAGATTTTACAATGACAAATACAGATATTCCCTGAAATTGAAAAATACAGTCCATTCTTTAGAGATTGGGAATAAATGTCGGTTTATCACAGTTAAGAATACTTCCGGTCACGTTTTTAGTTAGTACCGTGTATTACCACATCTGCTCCTCATCTCCTTGGCATATAATTAATCATGCAATGTTCTTACTTTATTACAAGGAAATTTTCACCATTCTTGTTGCAACACTAAACGGAGCTGACCGAGATTCTGACGTAGAGGTAGGTTGACGCCGGCACGCACGTTTATCCAGCTCGTCCCACAATTGTTCAATCGGATTCAAATCCGGTGGTTTGGAGAGTCGTGGTACCACCATTGGTGAGACAGTCAGTATTTTAACGTTAGGATGAGTTCAATATTCAAACTTCAAACCTCATTCTTTTATACACTTTAACGTAGCAGTTGAATAAACTATCAAGTTTCAAAAATACGACTTTTGTCAAAGACTAATGCCAGTGTTAATATTCCTTTAATAAACTGTTAAATATTTGTTAAAACTAAAAAATAATAACAAAATGCGGATACACAAAATGGATTAATCGATATGCAATTTAATGTTCATTTGATACAACTTCATTTGAACGAATAAATATACTCGATTACTTTACGAAGTATGCCAAGGACCAAAGTAGTGTAGATTCAGAACTGATAAAATAGAAATGACTGGAAATATGCTATACAAATATAAGCAAAATTTTTTTAATTTATGACAAAAACAAAATAAAGTGGTTATTTGTTTGGGTTTTTTTTCTTTTCAGGGTCGCAAAAGTTATTGTCCTCAGTTGTACCAGGAACCTATAAATAAAACCCGCGTTTAAATAAATATGAATGTGTAGTGATCTTCGCTACACGTAGAATAAGACTGGCTCGAATCAGAAACTATAAATAAACTATTGGATAGGGGCAATGAATTAAGCCTTTTGTAGCGGATAGAATGAGTCTACACTTTTCGAAGTCTAAAAAAGGGGTCTTTATGACTAGATCACCCACCACGGTTCGCGGCCAGGCGTTCCGTGTTATGAATGGACAACCCCCTCCGAGAGTCTTCCCTATCCACAAACGGGGACGCGCAGGGCTGCTCTGTGGATCGAGCACTGGGAACTCTTCCAGTATGGTCTTAGCTGGAATATATAAGAAAGTATAGATATTTATAGGTTTCACAACCGAGGATTCGAATAATGAAATGTAGCAGCATATAGTTTGCATGTAAAACGCAAATGGTTTTCTATCAGTTTGAGTTGTATTTATGTTTTTTTAAATTTCATTCATCGTTTATATTAAAGGTATACGTACCACTTTGTTATTTTACATGATCATACTATTACTAGTGCAAAGACTGTGATAGCAACTACGCGTCTAAAGTAGAAATCCCGAATGTTTCCTGCAAAGATTCAATAACTGAATTATTAGTGCTCATTACATTAAACAAAAGTGCTGACGCTGAGACTGACATCTTTCAAAAGACTTTCAAATATACCATGTGTTATTGCTACAATCTTGATTTCTTATACAATTATAGATATATACAATAAGAAACTAGTGGCTCAATAGTTTAAGGGCAGTATAAAAAACACAAAAAACGAACATCAATATTTAAACAAGGATTCTGATGGTGTTCTTTTTATTGACAATGAGCCGCCGTCATGGAATGAAGTATAAATGTTGCGACGACAAACATTTCTAACACGATAATTAAACGTTGAACAATTGGGATGATTAGTTTCCTCGCCTACATGCCTCATGCCTCTATCTTGGGCATAGAATTGTGGATGACAACCAATCTCCTCCAACTGAAACAAGATCAAACTGAGTCGATAAGTAATATCGTAACTCTCACCCTGGATTACAACTGAAGGTTAGATATAAAATTATTGATATTGTGTATTTTGTAAACAACTCAGATTTATACTTTGATCTCACCATGGAAACACACGTGTCGACAGTTGTAAAATTTTATGCAATATTGGATGCATTAGAAAATATCTAAGGAGCCGGTCAGGAACACCTTTCTCGCTTCCTCCCTCTTCTTTTGCTTATTCCTTTTGCTTCTTTTACACTCCTGTCTGAACGTTCGTTTCTCATCCCTTCTCTTCCCATCTCCTTCCCTTCTTTACACTCAAAAACTTCATTGCAATTAGATCCCCGAATTTTGATTCAAAACTGTTACATTGTAAAGCATATAAAGTGCTTTTACAAACAAAGCATACCTCTTTACACATTATCTATTGAATGTAATTGGTGTATGTAAAAAAGTGAGGATAATAAAATGTGACCGACAGACTTCTCACCAAGTTAATTGACTGAATTTTTCATAAACTTTAACCTTTTTTTAATCTTTTCAAAAACCTTTGAAGGGATTGCTTTGTAACTTGCACTCTTAATATTCAGAAAGTCCTCTACCAAGACTGCACAAATCATCGCAGCCGACAAACCAACATCGTTAGAAAACCGAAGTGAACCTCCATTTTCAGCATCAAACGCTCAACAAAACTCTCACTGAAGTTGTATGACGATGCCTTATAGGAGTAATTGCCCCTCAATCGTCAAAATTGCCGTTGTTTTCAATGCCTGGAAAACCGTAAGAGCTAGAAAAAACTTCTCTGATACAAAATTATTAAGATCATTAAGACCTACAACAATGATTTTCTGTGCATTAAAAGTTGGACATTTCCTTAAACCTCAAAACGGCACAATTATTGATTTTTGCAGTTTGTCAATTCCTTATGCATGTTTGATAGAAAAGCAAGATAACAAAGAAGTATTGTGTAGTTGTTTAATTGGTTTCAGGTTCAGGTGAGAGATCCAGGCTACTGGAAGCCTCTAGTTATACTTTAATTTAATGGTCTTTATTATTTGTGTATTTTGTTAAGTTATCACGTTTTTGTCAGGTATTTTATTATTTTACTTGAATTATATGTTTTTCCCAAAATGTGAAAATTCGTAACATTATAATTGAATTACTTAGTAGTGTTATTTTAATTGTTTTGCTATTTTTGATGTTATGTAAAGCGCTTTAGAGTACCTTGTTTTATAATGAGCGCTACATAAATTATTTTTATTTATTATTCTTATATAAAACAAGTGGTAGAATATTTTTTAATTTAAGATAAACACTTGTTTAGTTTTGTGGATCAGAAATAAAATATACATATAATTTCATATACCTCTGTTTTTTGAGTCTCCCGATCTGTTTCTATGGCACAGGGCAGACATCTCTTCAGTACAGTTAACCAGCTTCAAAGTCAGATTCCCGGCACTAATGTTTGCAACAACACACACATTCTCATTTTCGACTGAAACAAACAGTAGATATATTGTATATATATTGTCTTTATAATATGATTCGTTCACTGGCACTATAAAAACTATTTATTTACGAAGCACACTCAAATATAAAATTGTTTCCAAAGTAAACATAATGCCCAAACTAGAGGTATTTTACATGGAAAACGAAATATGTTGGCAATTAATTAAAATACTCATAATACATATATTCATAAAATTTAACTAGAAAAACTGTGAGCAAAGCTCACTTACTTATACCCTACTTTACTGTGTCAAAGGATGGCAGTCTATTTTTGTTATGGTAAACCCTAACACATATTCCAAACATAAAATACTGAACTTTGTGACAAAGATTCTGTTAGTTTCATCAAATTTTGTTAAGTTGTGTAGAA